>PPIY02000079.1:0-14127 GCA_003707405.2 Dujonia schatavii | reverse complement strand
GGGGTAATATGCTCCCGGCCGACGAGAGGTGTAACTCACGGACGCCTTGCTGTTTCCTCCGGCTCGAGTGGCTTTGAGAGCGGCAGCACTGACGGTTTGAGCGGGAGCTTGCGGTCGTACTTCTCGCCCCATTGGAAGCGCTTGAAGCCATGCTTGTGCAAGAAGTCTCCGAGCGTCCACTTTATGCCGAAGCGTTCGTGTTCTGGCACCCCTCCACGCTTCTCTCTGTCTGGTCTTGCGTCCTCTAAGTCTATCATTTTGACTACCGACTCATCGCGCCCGTGTGTTTCTGGACATACGAGCTCGCCGTGTTTGAAGACACGCTTGTCGGTAAGATCAGACAAGAGCGCGGAGTATCGCTGCAGCACCCCGTCGTAGTGCTCGTCCATTCGCCGCTGGTATGCAGCCTGCTCGCGGTAGATCCGCGAGTTCGGGTCGCGCCGGAGCTCTTTGTAGTATTCAAAGTGACCCTGGAGCTCGGCATCGATGGCGGCCGTGGCCACCTCGAGCGGCTCAACCCACAGACCGAGGTAGTGAGAAAGTGGGGGAATCGTGGCCCCCGTGTGCGCACCCGTTGCCGCTTCTGCACCGGCTCTGCCAGCCTCTACGTCCATAGCTCTTTCCCAGATCGCCTCCCACTTTGCCATCTTCTCGTAGTGGGCACGCGGGAACATTCGGTCCTCCGAGGACTTGCCCCCAAACCCACCGCATCCGCGCACAGAAATACTACCGTCCGAGTGCTTGGGCTCCGTCACCAGCGACATTGTGTTCTCGCGTACAGCCCAAATGATCTTTAGTCTGTACAAGTGGGTGGCCCGTTTCACCGCTAGGGCTATTTCTTTGCGTTCCTTGCGCCTGATAAAGGGGAGCTCGACAAACGGCATCAGGACCGGGCCTGCCTCGGTCACCTTGATGCGCACTTTGAAAGGACCGCGTTGCTCCACGATGCGACTATAGTGTTCCAAGAAGTGGTGGCGGTTGATGTCGTACGCAAGCGACGGTTTGATTATGGCCTCCACGTACTCCCAGTCGTACGCTTCGCGGAGCGCCTTGTGGGAGACGAGTGGCGTGTTTTCGATATCTGTGCTGAGGATGGACGTCACGGAAGTCCCGCTGCGGGTGCCGCCACTGCCCCCCGTGTACGGTAGAAGTCGTGGATTCGGCGCTAAATGGAGCCCCTGGCGTGTTCTGAAGTACCGCTGGAGCACGCTAAGAGCATTTTGCTCGCTCCTGGCCCGCTCCTGCTTCACACGCTTACGTCTTTCTCTTTCTCGCATTCTCTGTAGCGGTACGGTAACCTTGTTGCGCCTATGGAGGCGTTGAAGCTCGGCGTTGGCCTTTCGCTTGGCTGCTCGCGGGGGTAACTCGCGCCGCCTCTTCAACTCCACCTGTTCCTTATTCTGGAGATACTCTGCACGCCACTTTTGCTCTACGATTTTCTGAGCCCTGTAACTCACCAAGAACTGGACGAGGCGTACGAGCGACTCATCCGATGGCGCTGGCTCGACCACCTCGTCTAGCAACCGGTCGAGCGTGGCGCCCTCGTTCAACTTGGCCCACACGGTGTTCACATCCTGGTGCCGCCGTCGAGGACGAAACTCTACTTTCACCGCCCGTCGCAACTCTGCTGCCGTATATTTCAAGTAGAGCCGCGCATCGACATTGTATTTTCTGAGTTCCTGCTTGAGAGCCCAAGGCAAAGGCAGAGGAGCCAAGAGACCAAGATCAGTCCCATCCATGTCGAGGGCAGGCACTGCCGCCTCTGCTGTGACGCCTACACAATTAGAAGGAGCCGGATCAAGTGATAACGTCGTAGGCACTGCCGCCGGCACTTGTCCACGCTCAAGCTTGCCTATGTTTCTGAGCAAACACCTATAGAGTGACAAAACCGCACGCGTATGCTGTGCACCGTCCAAAAGCAGCATGACCCTACGCGTCTTGTATTGCAAGAGAGAAGCTGTTCCTGAGAACTACGCGCTCGCTACAGGAATGAGCAACTGATAATGGCTCTGTGAAAAACTATACACGGCTGCAGCAGCATCGATGCCCTTACAAAGTGTTGATTTTCCTGCACGAAGCCCAATATCAGACACGAGCTCCGGCCGAAGCAACCACGCTCTTCTGTCGCCATTGATTCAAGAATGGTACGTTCAGAGGAGATAATCTCTCTAGAGTCACTCTGCAATAAGCGTGTTGTGCTCCTGCCGGAGGCATGCGGTCCGCTCCGCTCGGGCCACTCCGTGGGGGCCACTGCGCGGGGCTGTTCTCCCGAAGGGAGCCACCTCGACGGAGTCGCCCCGCGGGAGCGCCGCCGGAGGCACCAACTGAGACCCCGCCGAGAAAACAAGATACACAATCGCATGCACATACTAACCTGTAGCCACCAAAACTCACAGGGAAGGCTTCTGTAGTCACTATATTGAAATTTAAGCGTGCTCGGACGACGTACGTCGTGCCGCTCGACTTGACGCACAAGGGGTCGCTTTCGCGTGCCAATTTTGTAGACAAGCTTGCCGAGGTAATACTGCAATCGGGTGGATTACGTCTTGTGGATGAGGCGCCGGCCAGCGGAGACGTGGCGGAAGAGGACGATATCGCGGTACCCAAATCGGAGTTTCTCGAGGACGAGGCTGCAGCCGCGGACGACGAGGTGGACATTGATGTGCCGCCATCAGAGTACATAGACGAAGCAGACGACGCCGGTGAACGTGTGTTAGACGTAGCACCCGCACAGCTCCGCATAGCGGTGCCTAAGGACAAAACGGAACCGTACGCAAACCAGTGGATCGAGCTCGCCGAAGACGCGGCGCTCGCCGCCTTGGTGTTTAATGACTACGATATCATCGCGTTTGCTTACGGCGAGGAGGACTTTAACGTGGTGGAAGCGGCGTACGAGGAGCAGTAGCTGCTCGGTAGCCGGTGCGCGTCAAGCTGCAGCCTTGAGGCTGGCCGCTGGCACGGTAGTAGCCGCAGAGTTGCTTTTGCCTCCGGCGGCGCTCCCGCGAGGCGACTCCGTCGAGGGTGGCTCCCTTCGGGAGGGCAGCTCCGGGAAGCAGCCAGCGGAGTGCTGTGGATCTGACGGAACTAAGCTGGTCTCGATCAGCGCACTCAGTGGCCGCATGTGCGGTGGCTGAGGTGTATATTGCGTATATATACAATCTAAGAGTACAAGTATCTATAGTGTACATGGTGGCCGGGCATTATATTTTCCTGCCCGTGCTCACGATTTTCTTTATTCCGTTTGGCGACTTGTGTCCCACTGGCTTTGGCACACCGCTTCCCAGGGCCACGCGCAGAGACGGGGTACGGGACTTGGGCATTCTTATGCTACTTCCATGCGAGCCTGGTGGCAGTGAATTGGACGGGTTTCTGGATGACTTTCCCAGCGGCGAGTTCCCGTGGTTTGAGATTGTACGGAGCACTTTCCATTCGGATCCTCCCACCAGTGTTTCTCGTCTTGGTGGTTGTTGCACCAATACGTCCCCGCCTCTGTGATCTGTACGGGTCTTGTGGTACTCTACCGATGGTGCTGATGCTGGGACTGCGCCAGAGCGCGACGAAGCGGTTGACGATGCTGCTGCTGCTGAGACCGCGGCCGCGTACTGCGGACTACTTTGCCCTACGGGTGGTTCTGATGCGACGACCCCGAGCGTGTCTTCCTCGTCGCTGTTATTGAGATGATTTTCAGAGTCCTGGTGGTATTTGCGCGGCTGTCCTGGAGACTCACTTGGGACCGCCGTCTGGATCTTTGCAGCCAAAGCGCCGCTGATTTTCCTCCGGCGCACCGGTGTTTGGAAGCTTGAGTCCATGTGACTCACCTGCAGCGAATTTATTTGCTGCTGGTGCTGCAACTTGCGCTGCTTTGCCTCCTGCCGCATACGGTGTTTGAACTCATCGTATGGGGTGAGCGAAAACAACCCGCCAATGAAGCTGTCTGGCCTGTTATCCAAGCACATGGTGTGGCGCCAGTCGCGGAAATCGTTCTGGTGCAAGTAGAGCCAGTGCTGTTGCGGGCCAACCACCATTCCCGGGCGGATCATACGCATGTAGCCGATGCACTCGTTGGCGGTGAAGCCGTGAGTGTAGATCAAATGTGCGCCAATAAGGCACCCGGTCCGGCCAAGTCCGGCTTTACAGTGAACGGCAATCTTGCCGCCCTTGCTGATTACACACTCGGCGGCTCCAATAAACTTGTGCACGTACTCGAGCGTGGGACACGTTCCGTCGTCAAAGATCATATCCACGTGCTGGATTCCGCGCTTGGTGAATTCAGCGGCATCGTAGAGGTGCGAGTTGAGCCGCACCACAAGCTGTACGTTGTTTACGATAAAGTAGTTGAGCACCTTCTTGAAGGGCTCGTTGAGCGGGCCGTACGTTGCAGACGTGGCGTTTGCAGCCGCAAGTGCTCCCGACGAGGCACCGCCTGCTGCTGCAGCTACACCGGCAGAAGCAGCGGCATTCGCGGCCGCTGCTGCCGCAGTAGAAGAGGAAGATGTTCCGGCTCGCCTCTGCTGCTGAGGACTGGCAAAGGCTATGAAATCCTTACTGATTACGTTGAAGTCGCCCTGGTCTACGCGCTCGTACTGCTCGTACTCTTCCAAGTTGAAGCTGGTCAAATCGATCATGCCACGCTCCTTGGCACGCCACATCCCGTACACAATATCCTGGACTGTGATCTCGAAGTCGGCATTCAGGTACCCGGCGTCACGGAACAGCTGCAATGGCGGCGAGATCTGGGCGATTGGCTGCAAAACCTGGTGCGGCGACCACAGCTGCACCAAAACCATGTAGCAACAAAGAAGACAGGCGGCGTTGGCACGCTCCTTGGGGCCGGTGGAGCTGTAAAAGACAATGGCCTTGCCCTGGTTCAGCTCTTCGTTCAAAATGTTATGCAAAACGACTGCAAACCGGTACAAGTGGCCAATGTGAAGCGGACCAAAGTCCAAGTGGAACGCGTTGAATGGAAGCGCATCTTCGACTGTGAAGTAGACCAAATCCTGCGTGTCGCTAGGAGGGTAGTCGTACGCGCCTAGATATATGCGGTCTGCGGTTAGTATGCTACAGTGGTGAATCCAGTGGTGAATCTTCAGTGCCGCGGCGAAGAGACGGCTCCTACAGTGGCCTCTTAGGTGCTACTGACCGCCAAACACTGGCCAGCCGGGGCCAAGCTCATAGCCGGCTTCGGTCCACAGAATCCCCTACATCTGCGCGGGACCTCGAGACAAAAACACTATCGAGGGGTGCCCCCGGAGCCAGCGATCACCGGGGATCAGTTTGAGTGCGGATACGTACTTTTGAGGAACTCCACGAGCGGTATGTTTGCCTTGGGCATCTGGGAGTGAGTGTGGGAGAGAGGGCGCCGGGGGTCGAGACGCGAGGTGGATGTGTGGAGCGGCGCAACGAGGGTGGTGGAAGGGGTGCGCTGCGGATGCAAAGACAGTCAGAGAAGAGCAAGAATGTGTGAAGACGGGAGATCAGCGAAGCAGTCTCTTGGCTCGCAGCCTGGGGCAGCTTTGTTTGGATTTCTGTGTTTATCTTTTTGTACGCTCACGACCGCTCGATCGGGCAGTCATGTGCATACTATCACGTGCACACGATCCAGCCTTAGGCGAGCGCGATAGGCGCCAGTGGGCTAGGAGGGTTGAGCGGCACGAAACATGGTACGTAGCCACGCTCGCAGTGTTTGCGGAGCGGCTCGTGGTGCTATCGGTGCTTAGGAGTCGCGCGCAGCTGATAGCGCTGAAAATTCCAATTGCTTCAGCCAAATATTCTCCGGAGGAGACACCCTCGACGGAGTCGCCCCGCGGGAGCGCCGCCAGAGGCATGTGGCCTTGCCGTGGATACGTGGCAGGCTCTAGACTGTATAGGGCACTGTGTGGGGCTGTTATCTCAGAGGAAGACGCACCCGATAGTAGTCTACTCCGGAGCACCGCCTGCAGTTCCCCCTGTGTAGCACCAGAAGCACGTAACCCTTACTAACAACAGGCCCCCTCTCTCTACTCATTTTCTTCGGAGACGCTCTCCGAGTTGCAAAAGTTCCGCTTCAAGAGCGCCCGCGCGACGCTGATGCAAGCGGTTGTGTGTACGTATTCTCGCTTTACCGCTGGGTGAACCTTCTTCCCCCACCACTAACCCTGTAGACGAAATAGACAAGGACTCGTACGAGGTGAAGCGCGAAGACGACACGGTTTACACGTCCGTGGAAGAACTCCTCGAGGAGCTCCCGGACAACTCCGCGCGCTACATCGTGTTGTCGTACCCCTTCAAGACCTCAGACGGAAGACTTAAGCTGCCCCTTGTGCTTGTCTACTGGCGTCCGCCAACTTGCGGCCAGTCCAGCAAGATGTTATATGCCGGCGCAGTGGAGTTATTCAGAGACAAGGCTGGCGTGTCTAAGTACGTATATTCTCGGGCCCTCGTGCCCTGTGCCGCCTGGACCCACCGCACGTTCCGCCCGGGTCCCATACCCCGAGCTGGTGCACACAGCAGCCACCCCATCGAGCCGTAGTGTGGTTCTACTCGGGGCCACGCTCTGCGCTCTACTCAACCTTTTGCAGCCGTTACTCCTGCATACTATATCTTGACCCTACTAACAACCAGACTTCTAGAAGTAACGGACGAGGAAGACTTTGAGGACTTAGAGTCACAGCTCTCATAATAGACACACACTAGATACTGATGTAGTGATATATGCTTTTTGGGCGTGGGTGGTTCGCTTCGTCCTTTCTTTGGCTCGAACAGTGTATTGAGCTCACGATTCTCTCAAGCACGCCAAGGGTACAACATTGCTCTTCCTGTAGTCATTTAGGTCTGGGTAACAGCGCCTGTGTCTTCAACCTCTAGCTTGCACACTTCTTGAGGGAGCAGGTAGTGGTTGGTAGTGCTGCCGCCTGTGCTGGCTTGTACGCGGCGTAATATTCAGAACACCATCGCGGCCTGCATGCGCGAACACTGAAAAATTTTCGCACAAGTATAAAGCCACCACTAATTTTCTCAAGAATTTTTCAGCGAAGCTCCTTTTCTTTAGCTAACTACTAAAACAAATCAGTCAACATGGGTCGTATGCATTCTTCCGTATGTGAATAACAGACTAGAATATGCTTGTACGGGCCGTTTTCAGTGCACCTGTCGTTGCAGCAGCTTTGATTCCCATCGGAAACGATGTCATTTTAGCTGCCGTAGTGCAACTTCTAGAGGTCTCTTCAAGAGTAACGTGGAAAAGCGCCAGTGGCGTTCTGCGTTGCCAGCTCTTGTTGCGGATGCTCTGGCGGGTGGTTTGCTGAGCGGCACCACAGTGTAAACATGCTTTACGAGCAAATTGAGCGAGCCAGCGTGAGCTACTGACTCTCGGTATTAAAATCGAGAGGAAGACGGTGCGCAGGTTTTACGGGACTTTTCTAGCGCGAGTGCTGAACGTCTGCCACTAGCTTCTATTTTGGAAGTTTTTGCGGTGCGTGCACTCGACAGAATGTTCCCATGCGATGGTGCGTGGCACTACCATGAAGCGACTTCTCCGGAAGAGGCTCTATTCGTGAGGCCAGCCCCCACGCCGTTGTCCACGCAGACTAGCTAGTGACAGGGTCATGCGTGTATCCTGCTGTCGCGAACGCTCAGCCGCTCTATCGTTAGCGCTCACTCGAACGCGGCATATGTAACTTCTACTAACAAACACAGGGAAAGGGTATTTCCTCCTCCGCCACTCCTTACTCTCGTAACGCTCCAGCTTGGTTCAAGTTGTCCACTGACGACGTTGTCGAGCAGATCATCAAGTACGCACGTAAGGGTTTGACTCCTTCGCAGATTGGTGTTGTTTTGAGAGACGCCCACGGTGTCTCCCAGGCCAAGGTTGTCACCGGTAACAAGATCTTGAGAATCCTCAAGTCTAACGGTTTGGCTCCTGAGATCCCAGAAGACTTGTACTGCTTGATCAAGAAGGCTGTCTCTGTCAGAAAGCACTTGGAGAGAAACAGAAAGGACAAGGACTCTAAGTTCAGATTGATTTTGATCGAGTCCAGAATCCACAGATTGGCCAGATACTACAGAACCGTTGCTGTCTTGCCACCAAACTGGAAGTACGAGTCTGCCACCGCCTCCACCTTGGTCAACTAAGCGTGGTGACAAAACAAAAACCATTTAGGGACGCTGAGGTGCCGTGTAGCTATATAGTGATTCGACGCTTGAGTTCTTTAGCCATTGTAATATAGAACGTTATGACTAGCCGTAGCGACAGATTGCACTCGCTTTTCTGCATTTTAGCGGGGCGCATAGACTGTCTACTACACCTTTCCTCTTCCTACCTCCCGCGGTACTCTCACAGAGCTCCATCGAAGGGTAGTTCGAACTCCTTCACGCAACAGCCGGTGCTGCCAGACGGGCCACTGTTCGGCTACAGAATTCGCAGCCAACATATGTACTGCATAATAGCCGAACCGCGATATGGTTCTCTCTCCACAAGAGCAGACGCTGGGAGCACTTGCCACAGGGATTGTTCACTCCACAATAACGGCATGGGAGCTAAACTTTCATTGTTGGCGCCGTCTGCGCCGACAATTGCCATATCGTCGTACGTGGACATTTTGAATTCGGTCCAGTACCTCGAGGTGATCAGCAACTCGCGGTTTCTCAAAACAATCCGTGCTGTGGACAAGCGTACTGGGTGTCTTGTAGTGATCAAGATTCTTATCAAGCCCTCCAGTGCCAGTTATAATGTAAATTTACAGCCTGTTCTGGAACGGCTTGCCAAGGAGGCTGCCCTTCTTGCCGCGTCGCTGGCGTGTCTGCCTTCTGTGCTTCCTTGGAGCCACCTTATAGAGACCGACCGCGCCGGATATCTTATCCGTCAGCACGCAAAAACAAACTTGTATGACCGACTTCTGATCCGGCCGTTTTTGCAGGGTGTAGAGAAGTTGTTTTTGGCGTACCAGATGCTTCGCACCGTCGCCGCTGTGCACGAGCTTGAGCTTCGTCACGGCGACTTGCGTCTTGAGAATTTCTTGGTCACGCTGTGGAACTGGCTTATGCTTACGGATTTCGCTCTGGCAGTGAAACCAACCTATATTCCGGAGGATAATCCAGGCCAGTTTTCGTTTTATTTTGATAGTCTGGGCCGTCGCGTGTGCTATTTAGCGCCTGAACGTTTGAGTAGTCAGAAGGCGAAAGAGGAAGAGGCTGCTGCTGGTGCGGTAGGAGGAGCTGCTGTGGGTGCCGCTGGCGGCGCTGGTAGTGGCAATGCATTTGTGGTCACCGAGGCCATGGACCTATTTGCCCTTGGTTGCGTGCTCGCCGAACTCTATCTCGAAGGTGAGTCTATATTTACACTCTCATCGCTTTTCCGCTATAAGAAGGGCGAGTACACGCCTGATTTGAGCGGTGTACGTGCCCCTGGAGTCCGCGACATTATTTACTCACTCATAAACATTAACCCCAGCGATCGCCCGCTGGCGGCTCAGATCCTAAGCGAGCACACGGGGCTGGTATTTCCTGACTACTTTGGCTATTTATACGACTTTTTGTCAGAGATGGGCGACAGCACCCGTTTCGGTGTCCCGTCAGGCAACGACAATATGAGCCCGAGTGACTTGAAGATCGATTGGGTGTATGAACGGTGGGGGGATGTGGCGGAAGCTCTTTCGTTGGCGACATCCACCGAAGGGAGCCACTCTCGGGGAAGTCACACTCTCCGCGAAGGCGCCGTAGAAGATGATATCCTGGGAGTAGACGATCCTGCTGGAGATGCTGACTCCCACCCTGTTCCTCTCCGCCTCAGTCTTCCTGGAGTTCCAGCCAACCATAGAATCCGACTGTCTGCGGAGATTGCAGCTGATTTAGCAACAGCTTCAACTGTTGTTTCGCCCGATAAAAAGGGCGCTGACTCGGGCGCACTCATTCTACTCTCGGCAGTATTTTCCCTCCTCCTGAGTCTCAAGCGGCCGTCATCCAAACTCAAGGCGAGCGAGCTCATACTCGCTCTTAGCGAGCACGTTCCGGACGAGGCCAAACTTGACCGCTCGCTTCCATACCTTTGCAGCATGTTGGACGAGTATGCAGAGTCTGCCTCGACTTCTGGCGCTATTGGGGCCTCCGGGACTAGTGAAACTGAATCAGCCAGTGTGGTGGCATTCGTACTAAAGACTATTACAACTCTCCTCCTGCTGTGCTCCACAATAACGCCGCTCAATGCGTTTGTGTTCCCCGAGTACGTAATTCCGAAACTCCTGGCCCTCATGAATGCTCCAATGAGTGCACAGGATAAGGTGCTTGTCAAGGGTGCAGTGGCAGTTTGCTTGCCGCTGCTAGCAACAAGTGCCAAAAGGTTCTGGTTGGTGAGTGTCACAGGGGCCGATGAAAGCAATTCAACAGGTGTGGCTACGACGTCCGAACCTTCAGATGCTGCGATAATGCCACAAACTGCTGCTACTGTCGCTGCGTCTGTGGCTGCAACCACCACTAGCGACTTTGAGAACCTTTTTATCTCGATTCTCTCCGACTCATCGTCCTCGGTGAAAATGAACCTTCTCCTGGATATTCTTCCCCTCTGTCAGTTTTTTGGCATCGAACGCACAAACGACTTGATTCTTCCACATCTCATCAGCTGTCTTAACGATCCAGACACAAAGCTAAGGCTCGCTTTTTTGGACAGCCTTTTAGTATTGCTGCCGTACGTGGGGGTCCTCTCATTTGAGCAATACCTCCTCCCGCTCTTGCTCCAGGCGCTCTGTGATCTGGAACTCTTTGTGGTGGCCAAGGTTCTTGAGATATTCAACAAGGTGATCCGTGACCGCCTCATCAACCCTCGTGCCGAGTTCAATGCTTTGAACATGTACAATGAGATCTTATCATCGTGTCTCTTTTTGATTTTGCACCCAAACGAGTGGATTCGCCAGGGTGTTCTCAACATTATTCTTCTGGTGAGCGACAATCTCACTGACGCAGACCGTTACTGCTTTTTATTCCTGTTGATCAAGGCATATTTACTGTTGGACGTCTCCACATTTGACTGGGAGACCCTCTACCCTAGCCTCACCAAGCCTTTGCTGAGGCAAGCGTTTGAGTTGGCTATCACTTGGAGTTTGAGTGGCGGCAAGTCCTTATTTTGGAATTCAGGCCGTGGACTGAGCATCCACACAGATACGGCCACCACATCGCAATCTCGAACCACCAAGGCGTCAGCTAGTCTTGGCCGTTCTGTATACGCGCCTTCCCTGGACCCTTCGACCCCGAGTACTCTACCGCTCTCACCGGAAGATAAGCAGTGGCTTTTCAAGCTCAAATCTATCGGTCTTGAGCCACGGGACCTTTGGAAAGTGTCTGTATTTCGAGACTTTATTCTTCGGTACACCAAAAGTAAGGCAAGTGTGACCCATGCTGCACAGGGCGCCAAATTTGACCTTATTAATCATGCAGAAGTGTACCCACGGAATGTATTTTTTGAGTTGTGCTACAAGAGCGAGCCCATTGCCCAGATTAGTACTGAGATCAGGTACGAGCAGGATCTGTTCAAAGGCTCCAGTAGCGCTGTAGAATGGTCGCGTAGCGGCCAAAACAAGGGTGAAGTTGGAGGCGACCCTAAGAGCCAATTGGCACCCCCAGGGGCTCTTGGGCCTGGCTTTGCACGAGCTTCAGTCCAAACTGTTCAGGCCACCGTGTTTGGCGAGCTCGAAGGCTCTGAAACAGACGCCGGCGCTAGTGGACGCAACCACCACCACCACCAGCATCACCACCACGTACACTCTACACGCGATACTAACTCGACACACAGAGTGTTTAGTGTGAACAACCAAAAGGTCATTTCCGCCACTATGCGCCACAGCTACACTGGCTATAACCCGTACATTTTAAATTACCTACACTCAGTCGAGTTTAGTCCTACAATCAAGAGTTTTGGTGAGTTTGGTCCTACTGTTAGGCACAGAGGCTCGACTACAGCCGATACAGCAGCAGCTCGCGCTGGCCGCGGAGGAGGCAAGAGTACCCGTGGTATCGGGGCCAGAAATGGAACAGCAGGCTTCAGTGGTACGCGACTTAGAGGTGCACTTGTTTCACAAATCAACACCAATCACTCCACCCACGAGATCGACAGCATCAATGCGTTGGCGCTCTGTGATAGCTCAGAGTTTTTCGTCACGGGCCTGCAGTCTGGTTATCTTCGTGTATGGGATACCGCCAAATTGGAGCGCAACATAATGGTGAAGAACGCCAACTTGGTGCTCCAATTAGGTGCACCTGTGACTGCAGTGCGCTTTCTACCTAACCGCTATTCATTTGCTGTTGCTACCGCTGACCGTCAGGTGAGAGTGTATCGGGTAGAGGTGGCGCGGAGAGGCGCAGCAGCATCTACTGCAGCGGCAGTCACCGGTGGTGGTGCGGCGGCCAATGGAACTGCAAGCAGTGGTGCCTCCGTTGGCGCCGGTGCTAGCGCTGGCTCTATTGCAAAATATACGAAACTCGCCCTCATCCGCGACTACAAGCTCCCCGCGTCGTCAGGGTACGCGGTTGCTCTCGAGTTCATGGCGAGCGCAAGCCAGACGCTCCTCCTTGCAGCCACATCCACATCGCAAATCGTCGGACTCGACATCATTAAGATGGAGAAGGTGATAGAACTCCACAACCCGCTCTTCTTCGGCACGCCCACAACGTTTATCGTCGACCTGAAGTGCTGCTGGTTGCTCGTGGGCACATCCAAGGGAAATCTCTGTCTCTGGGACCTTCGGTTTGAGTTACTCCTTAAGTCGTGGACCGTGGGCACGCATAACGGTACTGCTGCTTCCGAACCTGCCGCACGCAAGCCGCACCCGATAAAGCAGTTGGTGGCCGTGTACGGAAAAAAGAAGAGTGAACAGCAGGAGCATTCACAGGCACTAGCGCAGGCGCAGGCGCCGGTGCAGCCACACCCGACAACGGAAGTTACCGGGTTTGCCCTCATAGGCGGGACTGGCGATGGCGACGTAACACTATGGGATATTCCTTCCTTTACGTGCAAGCAAGTGTTCACGCCTCAAACACGGGACCCGCGAGTCAAACTCTACACGCTCGAAGAGTGTTCGGAGTCGGTAGATACGGAGATCAGCAAGTTGCTTAGCTCTGTGGAGCTTGGTCTCGATCTAGACACAGGCTCTGGATCAGACCCGAGCATGACAAGCCTCACGGCCGTGCGCGGAGCAGGAAACGGCGGCATGAGCGGAGCAACCACACTCTTGGCAAGTGCAAACGGCACCGACAAGCGAATCATCGTGTGGGATCTCGAGGACGCAGAGAGGTCGGTGGCGATTAACAGCAATAGTAAGGTGCATTTCACCACCAGCGCCGTGAGCCTGGCGCTCAACTTGACCAACGAGCGCGCAGACCAGCATGAGGGCAACGCTAACGGGAACAGCAGCTCAAAATCCGCGGCAAAATCGATCCGCCACCAGGACAACGTCACAGGCATCGAAATCGCGTACCTCCCGTCCGAAATATTGATTTCGACAGACAGAAACGGGTACATCCACTTGTACCTGTAAGCGGGGCACTGAACTGCAGCATACAGGTACAGTACTCTATGATGCCTCTGGCGGCGCTCCCGCGGGGCGACTCCGTCGTGGTGGCTCTCTCCGGGAGGACGGCTACAAGTTGCTAGAGTCTACACTAGTACTCGGGACCGCTGATCGGATGGCCCTAATATATACACTCACCCTAATACATACGCCAAAACACATTCGCAGCCGTCTCCGAGCCCTGGCATTTTTTTCGAGCTGTCCTCGCACGTACACCCATAGAAAAAACCAAACCATCCTCTTCTCTAGACAGTGGAGGAAGCATACAGAAAAATGGCATTTGATGACGCAAAAGGAATCCAATTAGCCATCGAGGAGGCCAGAAAGGGTATGTAGCGTGTAGTTAGTGAAGTAAGCGGTGCGGGCGGTGTCTCAAGCGGCACCGCTGCGCTAATCTTCGATCGGTCTACGAGCGCCTCGAGCTCCAACGGGACGCTAGGGCTTCCCCAGTAGGAAGCTCTCAAGACTGCAGTAGCATATCCACTCTTCCTGGAGCCACACTCGACGGAGTTGCCCCGCGGGATCGCCACCTAGCAAGCTAAAGTGAGAGCCGTGAGAGCTCTTCGAGAGCCACTCTGCGGGGGGGGGGGGGCAC
>PPIY02000078.1:0-16485 GCA_003707405.2 Dujonia schatavii | reverse complement strand
GTTCGTCCAGTACGAAGTAGTAGTGACTCTGGTGTCCGGATCGTATACTACGACAGTGGTGGTTCCATCAGAAGTCGCTGCGAGAGTGGTTATGGAAGTGGTACTTCCAGTCCAAGCCAGTGCAAGAGTAGTTGCACCGGGGTTGTACACAATCACAGTCGCAGTCAGTCCAGTTCCTGTAGGGAACTGAGTCGTGGTCGATGGAGTAGTACCAGTGTACACATGAGAAATAGTAGTCTGTGGGTATGGCTGCTCCACAATTACCGAAACAGTTCCAGAAGGTCCACTTGGGTAAACAGTTGTAACACCGCTCACAGTGCTAGTCCAGTATGAAGTAGTGGTAACTCTGGCATCTGGGTCATATACAACAACGGTGGTTGTACCATCAGAAGTTGCTGCGAGGGTAGTACTGGACGTGGTTGTTCCAGTCCACGCCAGTACGAGGGTAGTGGCTCCTGGGTTGTACACGATCACAGTCGCAGTCAGTCCAGTTCCTGTGGGGAACTGAGTCGTGGTCGATGGAGTAGTACCCGTGTACACATGAGAGACAGTGGTCTGTGGGTATGGTTGCTCTACTATCACCGATACAATGCCAGATGGGCCACTTGGGTAAACGGTTGTAACACCGCTCACAGTGCTGGTCCAGTACGAAGTTGTGGTAACCCTGGCATCCGGGTCGTACACAACAACGGTGGTTGTACCATCAGAAGTCGCTGGAAGAGTGGTACTGGAGGCAGTTGTTCCAGTCCAAGCCAGTACGAGGGTAGTTGCACCTGGATTGTACACAATAACAGTCGCAATCAGTCCGGTTCCGGTGGGAAATTGAGTTGTGGTTGATGGAGTAGTACCAGTGTACACATGAGATATAGTAGTCTGCGGGAATGGTTGCTCCACAATTACAGAAACTGTACCAGATGGGCCACTTGGGTAAACAGTTGTAACACCGCTCACAGTACTAGTCCAGTACGACGTAGTGGTAACTCTGGTGTCTGGGTTGTATACAACAACGGTGGTTGTACCATCAGAAGTGGCTGCGAGAGTGGTTACGGAAGTGGTGCTTCCAGTCCAAGCCAGGGCAAGAGTAGTTGCACCGGGGTTGTACACAATCACAGTCGCAGTCAGTCCAGTTCCTGTAGGGAACTGAGTCGTGGTCGATGGAGTAGTACCAGTGTACACATGAGAAATAGTAGTCTGTGGGTATGGCTGCTCCACAATTACCGAAACAGTTCCAGAAGGTCCAGTTGGATAGACAGTTGTAACACCGCTCACAGTACTAGTCCAGTACGAAGTAGTGGTAACTCTGGTGTCTGGGTTGTACACAACAACGGTGGTTGTACCATCAGAAGTGGCTGCGAGAGTGGTTACAGAAGTGGTGCTTCCAGTCCAAGCCAGGGCAAGAGTAGTGGCGCCTGGGTTGTACACAATCACAGTCGCAATCAGTCCAGTTCCTGTAGGGAACTGAGTTGTGGTTGATGGTGTAGTGCCTGTGTACACGTGAGAAACGGTTGTCTGCGGGTATGGTTGCTCCAAAATCACGGACACGGTTCCTGAAGCTCCAGTTGGGTAAACTGTTGTCGCACTGCTGACCGTGCTGGTCCAGTACGAAGTGGTAGTGATTCTGGTGTCTGGGTTGTACACAACAACGGTGGTTGTACCATCAGAAGTCGCTGGAAGAGTGGTACTGGAGGCAGTTGTTCCAGTCCACGCCAGTGCAAGAGTAGTGGCACCGGGGTTGTAAACAATGACAGTCGCAGTCAGCCCAGTTCCTGTGGGGAACTGAGTTGTGGTTGACGGAGTAGTACCAGTGTACACATGTGAGATAGTAGTCTGTGGGTATGGCTGCTCCACAATTACCGAAACAGTTCCAGAAGGTCCAGTTGGATAGACTGTTGTAACACCGCTCACAGTACTAGTCCAGTACGAAGTAGTGGTAACTCTGGTGTCTGGGTTGTACACAACAACGGTGGTTGTACCATCAGAAGTGGCTGCGAGAGTGGTTACAGAAGTGGTGCTTCCAGTCCAAGCCAGGGCAAGAGTAGTGGCGCCTGGATTGTACACAATCACAGTCGCAGTCAGCCCAGTGGATGGGTACACAGTTGTGGTGGAAGGCGTAGTTCCTGACCAGACGTGTGACACAGTTTTGGTCAAATATGGCAGCTGCACAACCACGCTCACCGTTCCTGTTCCTGTTGCAGCAGGATAATAGGTGGTGGTACTGGTCCCAACGTTTGTCCAGAGCGAGGTTGTGGTGATTCTCGGGTCTGGTGTGTACACCAATACAGACTGGATAGGACCCGTAGTCTGTGTGGTCGTGGAGGTTGTTGTCCCTGTCCACGGAAATGTGGCTGAGGAAATCGCTGGACATGCCAGTTGCCCGCCCGGCGGAAATTGGTAAACGTTGTTATAGGTCGAAAAGCTATTACCATTCGGATCCGTATAGGTTAAAGTGAGCACACCGCTACCCTGCATGTTTACGTACACAACCTTGATTGGGTAGTAGTATCCCGCAACAAGGTAGAAACTGTTCTGAGTGACTCCGGCCAGTTGAGTGTTGGAATTATACTTGGCATATAATGCGTATGATCCAGCCTGAGGCGTAGATCCACAACATGCAAACGCCTGGCTAGGACCAAACTGCATGAATGCCGTGTCGTCTGCAGCCATGTTGAAGGTGTACATACCCGTGGTGGTTGCGTAAAAGTAACCCGTAAGCTCCATCAAGAAGTTCGTGATGGAGAAAAATTGCCCGTAAACGAATCCATAGTAGTTACAGTTCACAGGGGCCGAGACACTGAAGTTGGGGGCAGTGACTCCCAACAACGTGGTCGTGGGCGTTCCCGTCTGGTACCCAGTGGCCATCCAGTTGACATTACTCTCATCCGTGGAGTCTTGACAGGGGTATGTATACATTTTTACATTGAAACCGGTTGCAGTAGCACCCGTGGGGACACATGCCCCTGGTGTACCACTTACCACCGCAGTGGCAGTCCCAGCTCTCTTTTCTATTCCACGTCCTGGTTCAGGCAGTGCACCCTGAACTAGGGCGCATAGTATCGCAAATATTAGTACTCGCAAGAGTTGCATTTGCGTAGCAAAACGTGTAGTTTGAGTGGTAGTTTGTTGAAAATTGAAAGTAGCGCCTTCGGAAAAGGCTCACAGCTCCGAGAACTCATGGGTATATAAGGGGTTTTCCCTACTACTCCTAGTTAGCGTGACAGCCATAGCTCCGGCAGCGAGTCCCGGCAAGAGAAGCCTCATGCAGTATGCATATAGGATAATATAATAATCTGCATGCATCGTGCGGCTATTTTTTAGACTATTTTTTACGATTATAGTTTTTTTTTATTTTTTTAGCTTTCGAAAGTTTAAACCCCACATGACACTACCGTACCCTTCGTAGGCGATATCCAAAACGCCTTGCGCGAAAACGTCCAACTTTAATTCTACGAAAATAAGAAAGTAGAGAACTTGAACATCTAAGCTCCTGATATAATTCCGAAATGGACACCTTATTGTGCAAAAACAGCATGATTGATTACGAATGCCCATCACGGGTGTCTCCACCCCTCCTCCCTTTGTCCTTTACGAATTGTTCTTATCCAAACAATAACATCAGGGTTCATATCTGCAGTGAAAAGAAAAGAAATTTTGGTGTTTTACTAAGTATTTTTTTGTGGAGAGAGGGAAAAGAAAAATATTTCCAACTAAATATTTGACGCACGGCAGCCAGAGGGGTCTCTCCAGCAATTATATTCGATGAAACAAAGAAGGATGTGCAGCGACAAACCCGCGACGTGCATTGTTGTGAAGGAGGGGCGGAGGGATGGTTTGAGGAAACAAAGTGTGGAAGAATTTCTAGCCCGAGCCTTGAATGTTCAACAAGAGACTCAACAAATAGTGGAGATGTCCTGCGAGTAACGTGACAACGGACACACACCGAACATCCTCCTGAACACAGAAATGTTTTTGGTATACAGGGGATACGCACAACATGCATGTGATATTCGGTTCATTGGCCCAATATTTTTCGGCTGCTCTCTCGCTAGAAGATTTGTTCAAAAATATACCTAGAATGCAAAAGAAGAGGAATAAAAAAATCTCTATTACATGCAAAAAAATAAATAAATTTAGAAAAAAAAAAATGAAAGATACACGAAGGAGCTGTATATGCGCGATCGCAAATATGCTAGAACATGCGTCGCTCAATAATAAGGTTTTTGCAGCATCTGCACGGAAAAAGCCGAAGGTGACCTTTTAGCGAACGATGGTAAGCATTTACGATGCAGCGCTCCAAAATTGAAAGATATTGAAATCTCTTCAATGTTCCATTTCTGCTGAGCGCTTCTTTAAATAGAAAGAACCTGTTGACCGAGTGCATTTCCGTCAGATTTCTGCACTTCTACTGCAGAAGGGATTCCCGCGGCAACGGAGGTGCTGCCGCGGTAGTTGCCTACACCGTGAGCCAAGCCCACCTCTATTCGCTTGGTACGTGGAGACTCCACTTACTCGAGTGTACTACTCGAATACAACAGCACCTCTATATCGCGCCATTCTCCTCGTGATCGTATGAGCAACCATTTACGCTTGGCCACGCATGGTGGCTATGTGGGTTCAGGTATATTTTTGCTAGTGCTGTCATGTCTTGCGACCTCTACTTTCCACTGATCGCTCTTTCCAAAATCCGTATATGCACGCGCGACGTCAATCTCTTCTCTTCTCTTCGTATCTTCGAGCTCACCGGTAGAACGATGGCCGATATTCCGATATTCTTTTTCCTCACCAATCCCCTCCCTGTTACCGTTTCTCGGTAGACGCCGACGCCTAGCTTCCGAGTAATCGGTTATTTTTTTTTAGCCCCACTAGCAAGCGAGTGCATTATAAAAAAAGAAAAAGTGTCAGAAAATTAAAGAGAAAATAATATGAATTAAAAAATAAATAAAAATGAAAGAAAAAAAGTAAGAGAACCTTACTAGTTATGCCAGAGATACGAGCTTTGACATAATAAGATTATGTGCACACTGCTAAAGTGATGCGGCAGGATAATAGTGATGACGCCAAGTTAGGACAAGGCGCAGGCTAACATGGGGGCATCATTTTGCAACTAGTATCATAAGTGGCTAACATAGTCGCACCTTTTACCAAGGTACAAATCTACAACACCGAAGAGGTGCTTCATGAAGTGCGTGGAATCAAAAGCTTTCTTCGTACTGGTAAAGTCGTGCATCCATGTGGCGCTGGGGTGAAACGACACTTGCATGTCAAACGTGCATGGAAATAAGAAGAACAATCTAGCGTGCAAGCACGCCCTTTTTTAAGCCCTGTATCTAGTCTTGGCGGGCCTTCGTTGAATGATGCGCATCGTGATAGCCAGTCCGCCACCGAAACGCGACGGCTTGATTGGTCGAATCGGTCAGTTTCTCGAATTCCATGCATCAAAGAGGCAAATTACTAAGTATGCCGTAAGCACTCCCGTATGTGGCACGGCATCACTTCGTCCCTCCACCGATCCCTTCAACGTTCGCATCGCAGGCAGTGCGATGCCGCAGTGACAGTGAGGTCATCTCAAAGGGTGAACCACCAGCACAGTCCTCGCTTATCTTGTCTAACTCGTCCCCCGCACACTTGCACTTGCCTGCGTGCTCCTCACAGCAACCCACCGCCAGCCGTAAGCTAAGCCTGATAAAGGTGTCATGCCAGATCCTTGCTGCCCTCTTTTCCACAGTTATGCAACAGAGTCGCAGCATGGAAGATGTATAGCCAGATCTAATGTTGCCCATCGCAACTAACCGTAAAAGTATTTTCTGAAGGTTTTTTATTTTGTTCTTTTCATTTCTTCACCCACACTGCATCAGCAACTAGGTGCAAAAAATACGAACACTTCTCCGGCCGGGGACGGATCTTGCATCACCGCAGAGTGCATTTCCGCAGCTTGCAGCACTCCTTCCAATTTGCTAAGATGCAAACGCAACTCGATGACGTAGCCGAAAAAACAAATCCGAAACAATCGCAATTCTGCAAACTGCGCTTCAAGGGTCGCGACCCAGGAAAGATGTGTTTATGGGAATGATTGGCGCGGCGAACTCCGAATTTTGCAGGTAGCAGCGACAATATTTCGTGCAGTAACCCCAAAGTAGCAATCTAGCCATGCCAATCTCTGGTTGAGTTTCCACATCGAGACAAGCTGCATTGCTCCTTGGTAATCCAAGCCACTTTGAGTCAGCTTTTTTCCTGTGCATCCCATTTAGTTTGCGCTCCCGCCCCCTTCGCTCCTTCCTTGTAGAGCTAATGCCTTCTTTCTCCCCTATTCAGACCCAAATTTTTGGCGGTCGGCCGCATAAACGCCATCCCCTACACAGGATCGCGCCGGTCGCGAAAAACATACCTCGCGCAACGCATTTTGTCAGTCACCCGTAACACGCAGTCTGCTGTGGTTCCCCTCCGCAACAGTGGCTCCGCATAGATTAGCTGCACCAACCATATGACCCTCAAAACGATCTATGTAGCTCGACACGGGTATAGGGCCAACTGGCTCCCACCGCCACATCCTCCTAACCCGACGGGTGTAGACTCCGATCCACCATTGGCAGACCACGGGGTGGAGCAAGCGAAGGAGTTAGCAACGTACTTGGCGTCGCTCCCAGCTACAGACCCAAAACCTCAACTCATTTTGCTGTCTCCATTCTACCGCTGTGTGCAGACTGCAGAGCCGATCGCAGAAAATCTCGCAGTGCCCATAGTGCTTGAGAGAGGAGTCGGCGAGTGGTACAAGCGTGGCAGAGCGATAGTACCAGAGCCCGCCAATTACAACTTGTTGACAAAATTCTTCCCACATTTATCCGTTGATTTCGGATGGGAACGCGACGGATTGGGGGTCATACCCAATTTGGACGGAGAAACCGAAGAGGAAATCTTTGAGAGGGCAAGCCAGTTTTGGGCAAAGTTCCTCCCTGGGTTCGAGTCGCGGTTCCCCGAGATTGAAACGGTGTTGATCATGACTCACGCTGCCACCAAGATCGCGCTCGGAATGTCGCTTTTGGGACACTCCAGCGTGAATGACTACTTGGACAACGACAAGAAGACAAGATTGCGCGCTGGCGCGTGCTCCCTCGACAAGTACGAGCGTGAGGGTTCCAGCGACCGGTGGGTGCTCAAGATGAACGGGAACTGTTCGTTTCTCACCAAGGGAGAAGAAATGCACTGGAACTTCCAGTCTGGCTTCGAGGCTGGTTCAGACGAGGATATTAAGGCAAGAGCGTTGGCCTCGCAGTCGCCCGAGCCTGAGAAGGGCAAATACGAAGTGAGTAAGATATAGTTCCTCCACTGGAGAGTGAGCGAGCATGGGCTCGTTCCCCAGACATGCGGAGAAAGATATAGAGCGACCCATAGACAAATCAGATAATACCCGAAGAGATTGTGTAGACGGACGCTCAGCTCTTCAACTACTCGCACCCTACTAACAGTCTAGGACTTCTACGTCACAATAGATATCCCCATTATCGGGGAGTCCAAATTCTCGCAGTTTGACGATCCAGCCACGTCCAAGACTTTCCAGACCAAATCTACCAATTTATCGAAGAACCCAACAAAGTCTCAGTCTCACGGTAGAGAAAATGGCATCAGCGGAAACGGCAACTCAAGCAGCGAGTCTGGAGACGTGGCCCAGAAACTCACGCACGACTTTGCGTCGCAAAGGCGTGCTCGCGTGATCAAGCCCAACTCGATTCTTCAGATTGCCGGACTAGAAGATGCACACCCGTTAGTGAAACTTTCCAATAACGGAGATATTGTCAACTCTTCATCCACGTCTGTAGACGGCAAAATTTACCAGGGGAACTGGCAGTCGCTTGTAGGGACAGACTTGGTGTTTGACGACGAAGGAGAGTTGATCGGGGTGGTGCGAGAGCACATTCGATGCGATGACACAAACGTGTTGGTTCCAAGGGAAGTAGAAGATGACGAAGTTGTGGAGAGCTCGAATGCTCGGGACGACGAGGGACTTGCATACCCCGAGTTGGACAATAATGCCACCGATATGATCAAAAGAGCCTACGCTTTGGCAAAGAAGAGAGAAGAAAAGGCAGAATAATTGAGACAGAGAGAGAGTATTTCGCTCTTGAACTGTAGAACCCTCACTATGACCGTCCACCATAAGATTCATGGAGCATGGTTGAAGAAATGCAGATAGATCGCAAGCTTCCAGGTATCGCACGAAACAACCCCGAGTGGGGCGGGTATCGGCGGCTTTAATATAGAATAGATTAACACAAGCTAGAGTAGGCGAAGTAGCCAAAAACAGGGGATATTTAAGTGTCCGTACAGCAGATCTCTCACACTGAAAAGGTGGTGAAGCACAGCATGCAAAAGATGCTATGTGCCTTGAGGCGGATCTCCACACCGTTTGTTTTCTGTGCGCAAGTAAATTTTTACTTAAGTTTCGTCTCCATTAGTGTTCTAGAGCACGCCCTCGCTTCAACTTAACAGGTCGGTGACTATTATATCCAGTTTACCCCCACATACATGCTTGGCTATTCAGTGTATGATAAACTTCGTATATGTAGGTTTGTGCTTGCGTCCACCTCCCCCCGGAGGCTAGAGATTTTGCGCGAGCTACAGGTACCCGAGATTCAGGTGATGGCATCGGATTTCGAGGAAAACTTGTCGAAAGGAGACAAGAGTCCCGAGCAGTATGTGGAAGCGACTGCGCTTGGGAAAATCGAGTCTGTGGTGCAGAAGGTGGCTGCTGAGCAAAAGCATTGCGCGGAAGCCACTACTCTGGTTGTGTTGGGAGCTGACACTATTGTGGTGAACGGCAGCAGGATCCTTGAAAAGCCCGCAGACAAGGCCTCGCAATTGGCCAACCTCAAAGGGTTCAGGTCCAATCCTAACGTCCGGGTGATCACCGCTATATGGATCTACAAGCTACAAGGTGCTGAGGTTATGAAAAAAGTTCACCGAGTGGTGACTTCGACCCTCACTTTCGACACAAGCTTGGGTGACGATTTCTTGGAGGCATACGTAGAGAGCGAGGAAGGATTGAACGCAGCAGGCGGGTTCAAAATCCAGGGCGTCGGTGGATTACTTTGGACCGATTTGAAGGGCGACTACAAGAATGTGATTGGGTTGCCCTTCCGCGACACCTTTCAATTGTTAGAGCAAGTGTTGGGGTAGGCTGGGCCAGGGCTGAACCACCCGTTCCCGAGTGCAAAACAGATATACAAAATGAAGTGGTTCCATACAAACGAAGCTTGATCCAGACAAAGAGGCTCAGCGGAACCATCAAAGATGCTGGGTCATAGCGGTGTTGGAAAGAGGAGACTGGTCGATGCAAGGACACCCAGTAAGAACCTCCAAACACGTGCACGGTCTTATCAATGCGCGATACGCCTATACAGGACTCGCTTCAGCATCAGCCGACCCCCTTCCATACCAAGTATAAGCACACAGTGTCCACGATACCAGTGGCATCGGCAACTGGCTACCCACGGTTGGCGCATAGTTAACCGCCAAAACTGGTGCTGGTAGTCAACAAGATTGCTGGACCCTCACATGCTGTCGGGTTCTGGCTGCAATTTTTTGAGCGCACCCGATCTTTCAAAAATGACGTCGCTCTCTCACTAAAATAAATGAAAGTTTAACGTGACTGATTAGCCGTAGTGTAAATTCAGCTACTTCATTGTAGAGCTGATCTATATATTTGCTTATCTGCTCTCCAGGAGAAGGAAAAGACAAAAAAAAACGCCCATTCCTTTACTCTTGTTATCTACCTGCACCGCGGAATCAATTGATATTACTGCCACTGTACCCCTGAAAAGACAAAACACACTGGCGTATAATTTTCGTTCTGATTACTTTTTTGTTTCTCTGTTTTTTGTTTTTTTCAGTGTCCGTCTTTAGTACAGGCACATCTAGCTCAAAACCAGAGATCTCCCCCTCTCTGTGGATCGCTGCGCGCTTCGCACTTGTTCTTGTTCACTTCTTCTCTTTCACCAACAGACGTGACTGGTGAAAAACACAACAACCATGCCGCATGATCATCCTCCTATCAAGGAGTCGTTGCTTGTGGGCAGAGCGCTTCTCAACTTCACGTCAATCTTTGTCTCGCTCGGAGTATTTATCTTTGGATTCGAACAAGGGTTGATGTCGTCGTTGCTCACTAACAAATACTTTAAGGATTACTATCGGAATCCATCGCCCGCGGAAATCGGAACCATGATTGCCATTTTGGAGATTGGTGCGTTGTTCTCGTCATTTTATGCGGGTAAAGTTGGTGACAGTATAGGAAGACGGCGCACCATTCGGTACGGCTCGTTTATCTTTGTGGTAGGTGGGCTTGTTCAAACCGCTTCCTCCAACATCTTGGAGTTGGGGTTGGGCCGTTTGGTTAGCGGTGTGGCCATTGGCTTTCTCACAACCATCATCCCTTGCTACCAGTCCGAAATCAGTCCTCCTGATGACAGAGGTTTCTATGCGTGTTTGGAATTTACAGGGAACATTATCGGGTACTCAACCAGTATATGGATGGACTACGGGTTCCTGTACTTGGAGAGCAATCTCAGTTGGAGAGTACCGCTTTTCCTCCAGAGTGTTGCTGGCACCTTGTTGTTTTTGGGGACGTATATCATAGTAGAGAGTCCGAGATGGCTCTTGGACCACGATCACGATCACGAGGGAATCATTGTGATTGCAGACTTGTATGCGGACGGAGACGTTGAAAAAGAGCTGGCCATTATAGAGTATAGAAACATTAAGGAGAGCGTGTTGGTCGCAAGAATAGATGGCGGCGAACGGTCGTACAGGTACATGCTCCGGAGGTACAAAAAGAGAGTATCCGTGGCGTGTTTTCTGCAAATGTTTGCCCAGCTTAACGGAATCAACATCATCAGTTACTATGCACCAATGATTTTCGAGCTGGCTGGATGGATCGGGAGACAAGCGATTTTGATGACAGGGATAAATTCTCTTTTCTACATAGTCAGTACGATTCCTCCGTGGTACTTGATCGACACTTGGGGAAGGAAGCCGCTCTTGATGACTGGTTCCGTCTTTATGGGTATTCCCTTGCTTGCTATCAGTTACTCAATGTATTTGGATAACAAGTACACGCCAAATGTTGTGGTTGGGTGCGTGATTGTCTTCAACTACGGGTTTGGGTCCAGTTGGGGCCCGATCCCGTGGATGATGAATGAAGTCATTCCGAACAATGTACGTTCGAAGGGAGCCGCCATGTTGACCGCTACCAACTGGCTTTTCAATTTCATTGTGGGAGAAATGACCCCAATCTTGTTAGACACCATCAAGTGGAAAACCTACCTCATTCCAGCCACCTCGTGTGCGTTATCATTTTTATGTGTACACTACCTATTCCCAGAGACGAAAGGATTATCCTTGGAAGATATGGGTTCCGTTTTCGATGACACGTCGTCGATTTTCCTGTTCCATTCGCTGGTCAACAACTACGGCTCCGACGACAACAGCAGCATTTCCAACCCTCGCCGCGCTTCAGTAACCCCTGATACGACAGCAATTAATGCTGCCGCTGCAAATGATGCGTTCAGAAAATCGCCGGCTTCGATTGCAAGAAACAGCGCACTAGTCAGACCAGACCATGATGGAGTCATGACAGGAGGAGTACAGCACCCATCCCCGGTAACGCCAATGGTGGCGCCAACCAAGTCTGCCAAATCAGACGTCGAATCCTTGGACGGATTGGGACCTTCCAACTCAAATGCTCCATTACCTGAAATTGAGCCACCAAACTATGAATCTGTGATTGCCTACAAATTGGCGGAGCAACAAAAACCGGGCGTTTTCAAAAAGTTGTATCTTAGATTTTTGCCCGGTGCGAGAAAAAGCGATGAAGAAGAACAATTGATTTCTCCTTGATACAGTTATACACATACATAAACATATAAAGACTACGCAAGCTTGCGTTAAAAAACGAATATTTCATAGAGAGAGCTAGTAATTTTCGCAGCCACATAGGTTTTTTTTCACCTTATCTTTTTTCTTTTATTCAAATATTTTTCACGCGTCTGTTGAAGTCTTCGAAGACGATAACAGAAGCTTCCCCACAGTAATGCCCTGCCCACCGGCCACAGTAACAGAATGACGAATATACGTGACTTGTCGGCTCGTGACGTACGAAGAACTGTCACCTTGCACTGCCTCGGTATCTATATGCAGCAGCTCAACAATATGAGAAAGATGTTTGTTACTGACTTCACCTCAAATCCTCACGTCATAAGTGAGTACACGAAACCCACGGACTTCTGCGGTAGATGCTTGACTGATGAGCAAATGCTCTTACAAATTGATTGTTATAGCGAAAAATTACAGCCCTTACTTGCGAATTATAGACACTTTCATAAGCAGGATTTGCTTGAGGAGTCGCGATTGAACGAGTACAATAATTACATGTTGGAGGAGAAATTGTGCTTTGTCAAAGTCACTGCAGAATGCAAAATGTACCGAGGAGTTATTGAAGCCAAAATGTTGGAGACCGAGTTGCTTATACAAAATAATTCATTGGAGGCTCGGCAGCTCTACCAGCGCTTCTTTGAGTACGCTTCCAGCCACTTCATCATCCAAAACAATGTGGCACTAAAGGAGATTTTGCCGGAAGACTTTTGGCACTTTGTCGACGAGGCACTAAACGAAGACAAAAGGACTGCCAGCAACGAGGAGACCCAGATTAAGGTTGATGAAACTGAAGAAGCCATCATGGGCAACGAGGAACTTGCACTCCCCTCGAGTCCACTCTCGGCGGAAAACATTCCTCTTCCTCTGCAGCTCCAATTTGGTCGAGATCACCGGCATCAGCATAGTATATATCTGCAACAACAATGTCCTCCACCCAGCAATTCTGGTCCAGCCAGCAGTGTTGCTTCAAGCGAATCGTTATCTGTTCCTCTGTCCACTAACTACTTGAAAATATCCGACCTCAATAAGATTGAGGCTATAAACGACATCACCTATACAACTCGGGCATTCATAGTGGGGACTATTCCTGAAGATTTCTCACTTACTTGTGTGAAAAGCTACGAAATTGACCCCCAGTCAGACAAATATAAACATGGAGATCCATTTTTGAGAGAGCTTGAAATAATCATTTGCGATGAGCCCCCAATCTCTCTCGAGTACAATGGAGACACCCAATTGGGAATGCCAAGCTGTCCTCTTGAACTCACGGAGCAAAACTCTATGAAAATTACTCTCCAGGGGGACGACATATTGAAGTTCTTCGACTACACGCTGGACGAGTTTGTTGAATCCTTTTACACCAAAGTTGGCAAGTACACACACCTATTCCATGAATATCTCCGAGAGAATCCCAGAGCTTTCATAGACATAAATGTTGTTAAGAAGCTAGTGCAGTCAGAACTGTTATCTCTTCCCATTTGGGCGAATGAAAATTTACGAATCAGTACAATTTTGGGCGAGTAAAGCGTCTTAGTGTATATATATATTAATATGTTTTTGTGCAATATGATTCACTCCTGAAGGAATAGACAAGCAGTTTGAATGACTTTATTGAATATCTGCTCTTCTTCAATAAAGAGCGAATGGCAAGAATTTTCTATCTTGATGAACTTTTTTGTGCTGGCAGGTAAATCGGCTCTATTGATAAATCTTTCCAGAGCCTTTATGCTCGTATAGTTATCGTTGTCTGCATGCAAAATTAAGATCTTTACCTTGGGGTTCATTGTGGAGATATCTCCAAAGAGTAGCTCAGTGCCTCTGGCAATCATATTACTAAGTTGTCCCAAAGTCCCTGTTCCCTGGCATAGTACTTCGGAGTCGACATACTTCTTCCAAGGTTCTGACGAGGTTACTGTGGTTGAGCCCCCCAATGTCAGATACGTCCAGTTAGGAAACCAACTAGCCGCTGTCGTCAAAAGGTAGTATACCCAGGATGAGGGAACGAGAGACTCGTGCATTTGGATCATGGGGCCAGTGGTAACAATGTGCGAAATCTCGTCTCTATATTTGCCGTGTACAGCGTAATTCAACACGATACCCCCTCCCATAGAGTGTCCTATCAAAACAAAAGGTGGGTCTTGCTTTGACTGCTGGTGGCTCTTCTCGCAGTGACTAAGCCAAGCAACTTCGATCATCTTGTCCAAGTCGGTGTAAATTTTGGATTTGTCTCTACCGATTCGGCCTCTATATTTCCCCACAGATGTATTTCCCGAGCCACGTTGGTCAAACACAAAACACTCATAGCCTTCGTTCGAGAAAGCTTCAAGCGCATTGTAGTACATTTCTGAATGCTCACACCATCCATGCACAAATATTATTTTGCCCTTCAAAGGTGCATTTTTGGGAGGTATACACGAGATGGCATGGAAATCAATATTATCGTGTGAGACTGTGAACTTGTGTATCCTCAGCAGGTCTTTTATCGTATACGGAAGAGAAGTGGTCATCGCGTTGAAAAATCAAGACGAAGAGAGAGTGGGGTAGATTAGATCGAACTATGTATCTATTCTCAGCAGCGGGGATGTCTATTCAAACGAAACTTAAAACCCAGAATCAAGAATAAAACTAGATATAAACTACTAGATATAAACTAAAAAAATGAGTGCCCCTCTGTATTGCGAACTTATACATTCAAGAAACATTCTTTGAGGGGGAACTTAATCTTTTATACTATCCACTGCAAAAATAAAATTTTTTTATCTGTCATGAAAGATTTTTGCTGCTTATCTTGCATCAAGCTATTGCATCTGTGCAGCATTGGAGCTGTCAAATCATGCGGGGAAGAAGGCTGGCAAACATTTTGTAACGAAAACTAAAGCGCCAGTGTACCCCATTTGTCTGCCCAAATACTTGAGCGGTTCTCGTGTTACCTTGATACGTACACTACAGTGCTTCGATGTTAACGCAAGTGTGACCTTTAAGTAATGAATGGGCGAAATGAAAAAGAAATTAAAATGCTCTTCTAGACTACAATAACAATACCTGCATGATAACCCAGGGTACAGCATTCAAGACTGTGCTCCGGCGCACTATTTGCAACTATTGAATGCAGGATGCAATACCTTACTCCTGCACAACATTCCATAGAAACACTGCATGAGGTAGGTGAACCTACGGAAGAAGGGCCACATTGCTGGCCTGCCTTCCTCATGACTGGCTAATATATAAATGTCACGGATTACCCGCCGTCTACCTATCTCTGCTAAAAAAGCACCTTCAATAAAGACTACAGTAAGTACTGCGATCAGTTACCAGTTACACGAAACCTTACTGCGGAGGTCCACAGTGTAGTCTACACAAACTCAGGCAAAAACCTTCTTTCACACATCTCACCAATTCTCATCTCTTTCACACTACTAGAACACGTCTAGTAGCTCACGCGAGTAATAGCAAGTTATGTACTAGAACGAGCCTGAATCTTATGACTCTTGCAAGGTCTGGAGCGAGCGACCGAAATTTCGGTGCAGCTAACCTACTAGTACTGAAAGAACTTAGTTGTTGGACTGAACATTGCGTTGTCTCTTTCAGGATTCTGACGACACTATTTTAGTGGCACGTATTGTTTCCGAGCTCATTAACTTCTCTACACTTTTCTTATTTTGATATAATGTGCTTGCTGTAACAAGCACCTCTATTATATAACTCTTATATATGTATAAACTTTTTAATTGAAATTTTTTGAGATAATCGAAACGAAGGTAGCACGCAGTGGCGAAAATATGTAAGCAGGAAAATCCTTACATTAAGAATGCAATGACGTTGAAGATGACGACATAGAGTGAAATTGTAGACTTGGAAGCGTAGCCTTCAAGAATGGAAGCAGTCGGTGAACTTGGCGTGTTTGAAATAACTGGTTGCGAGTTAACGGCTGTGCTGGATGAAGTTGGAACAATAACCGAACGTAAAGTAGATGCTGATGTTGGCAACTCATTCGGTGAAGCAGAATTCGTGGCTGGATCAGGAGAGCCCTCTCCGCCATTTCCTTCAGCAGGTGGGTTGGATGATTGAGCTGTCAGGCCGGAACCTGCAGCTGGGGATCCACCAGTCGTAGCAGGTGAAGAAGGTTGTTGATACTGGTTAGTACCAGAACCATTGTTATCAGAACCATTTCCTCCGGCGTTTGTGGGAGACGATGGCTGAGGATCAGAGCCGTCGTTACCAGAACCGTTTCCTCCGGTGATTGTACATTGAGACGATGGCTGAGGATCAGACCCATCGTTACCAGAACCGTTTCCTCCGGCGTTTGTAGATTGAGACGATGGCTGAGGATCAGAGCCATCGGTACCAGATCCATTTCCTCCGGCGTTTGGTGTAGACTGAGACGATGGCTTAGGATCTGATCCAGCCTGGCTACTGGGAGGAATGGAGCCTCCGCCATTCTGGGTAGTATGAGATACTGTAGCTGAAGTGAGCGTGGTGTCACCGCCCTGACCACCATTGGTTGTAACAGTGGTAGTTATAGCCGTGGTAGTAGTAAGAGTCAGTGGCTGCTGTGTAACAACAGGA
>PPIY02000077.1:0-16881 GCA_003707405.2 Dujonia schatavii | reverse complement strand
GGGCAACTCCGTTGAGGAGCCTCCCTTCGGGAGAACAGCCCCACGCAGTAGCCTCTACGAAGTGGCCCGAGCGGAGCGGACACTGTGCCCGCGGCAGGGCCACGGGGGGGGGGGGGGTGCTTTCTCTCATTCTCTTGTCTTCTGTGCATTACTACGTACTCTATGTATCGATTGCCCATCCGTAGCCGCTTGCGCTGTACATGGAGTTTATCTTCTCGTACCAGGTCATGTAGTGGATTCTGTCTGCTTCGTTGAGTTGGATTCGCATGCATATTGCTCCCCTGGTTGTGTTGGCGCACTCCATGAGGTCTCGGTTTGTGTTGATTGCGATCACTTCGCCGTCCGCGTCCATGTACCCCATTTTGATGTCTTTGAAATCCTTGAATCCTAAGTGTTTCACGAGGTACGTGAGCACGTCTATCCCCTAGCTTGGGTTGCACCGGATGTTATTACTGGCCATGCACAGGTCGTTGCCGAACCACGTCATTTTGAACGTTCTTATTTCCTGCTCCTCGTCCTCGTCATACTGGGGCGGTATTTCTGTTGTAGACTGTGGGGCAGGTTTTCCTGCTTCTGCTTCCTGTTTGCGTTTCAATGCTTGGAAATAGTGTTTGTATACTGGTAAGTATTTGTGCTTGTGCATGAGGTACAACGTCACGTTGTTCCGGTCATCGTTCCAGTAGAAACTTTCTTGGAGCGTGCTGTCGTAAAGAATTCAGCAGCAAGTGTGCTCCGGGTCGAAGTATGCCATGCGGTAGTCCTCGTTAAACTACTGTCTGGAAACGCCTTTTCTGCTAGTGCATTTTTGAGTCCGTCGTGGCCGTTTGCTAAGGAGTATTTCACCTTGTGCGTTGTGAATACCCCGTCCACGCGGGCCACAAGGGTTATCTCTTTTTGCATACGGAACGGTTGCTTGCTTTGAGAGACTGCTGGTGGTGCTGAACGTACAGCCGCGAGAAGGACTTTTGCATCCAACTTGCAAAGCTTCTCCTGCTGCTGTATCTCGTACGCGGTGACGGATCTTTCAGCTTGACTTTGTCAACCACATGGAGTCTGAGGCAATTTGCACTTGTTGCCCGTTTATAGTCTATAAGACCTTGCCCCATTTAGTAACATAGTTGATTGTGAGGTTCTCCAGAACAGCTGGGAACTCGAGTTCTTCCATCACAATCTCTCGAATCTCGGCAAAGCTGTCTTTGCGCCAATCAAACCAGAACCGTAGCACTCGACCCTTGAAGTGGAGCTTCACGAGAATAGAGCTGCTCTCCTTGGCAACAGCCCAGGGTCCAAGCGTCCCCTGGGGCTACTCAGCCCACCCCTATGGTTCTGTCTAAAAGTCGATTTCAACATACTGCTTGTCTATACTCGAAATGAGGGCAGAATCCAAGACTCTTATCGGTCACTATTAACTACAGCCGTTCCGTTGTTGTCTTTTTGCAGCCAAAAAAGATGCTGCGTTTTTTGGCGCACACTTCCCAAAATGGCACGCCGTGTCACTCAAGCTGCTATTTCTAAGTGGCGAGACACGAATTGTTTGGGTGTAGATGAGTGCTTGAGAAAATTAATTCTCCTGCCAGGGGCACGTGTACCCCCTATGGTTTCACTCCCGAAGGGAGCCTCCTCAACGGAGTTGCCCTCACCGGGAGGTGCCGCCGAAGGCACGTGCCCACTTTTCCTGCTGTCGTTTCAAGAGGATTCATCGCAGTGTAAAAGGGCTCTGAAAGTACTGAGTGCTGGTTGCACAATATATTGTGTATTCATAGTTTACTCCACGGGTCTGGCTCGAAGCAACGCAAGCGCTCGAGTTCGTCTATCCATTCTCTTTTCTTTTCTCGTATCACCTCTAAGCTGCCGTACACATTTTTGTAGAGGGTGATTGTGCCGTTCAATGTTCGGGTGCATTCCAACAACGCTGCGTCGGTTCGGATAGCCACAAAGTCCATGTCTGGGTCGAAGTATCCTACCGGGTCCGGTGCCCATGGCGAGTCTTTTACCCCCGCAAGGGGACGGTATGTAACCAAAGCACATGAGCACGGCGTGTCCACGAGCCAGGGGATCTTGAAGTATCTTTGTTCTGAGTCTTGTTTGTTGCTGCTGTTAGTTTCTCTATTATCGAAGGGTCTTTGCGAGCCCGCAGATTTGAAGTGGTACTTGTATACGCATTTCGATTGCATGCGGTCAAACAAGTGTAGCGTTTTGATATTGTCGTCCCTGGTGGTATGGAAGAGTATCCGGAGGCTGTTGGCACTGCGAAGTTGGATCAACGTGTCTTCCCTGTCGAAGTAGCCTAGACAGAACAGTTTCTTCATCTGGGACACGTTGCTGTTCACCGTCACAAGCTCCCATAATTCCTTGTAGCAATTGGCCAGTGCTAAATTTGGACACGCTATACAGTAGGGCTCCGGTGTTGGGAAAAGGAGGTGGTTCAAAACAACAAACCGAGCACCGCTGGGGACCATTCGCTCCAATTGCACCGAGGTGGGTGGAGACCCTAATACCAGCGCGTGGTCCACACTTGCAACTACATTTGCAAGTACCTTGCGCAGCCTTTCGAGCCTCGTTAGGCGGCGGGCTGCGGTCCGCTCACTCTCCTTACGAGTATCGAATGCAACCATCCGGATACACGACTGGAGCCCATCAAAGTACTGCTTACACTTTTTGAAGTCATATGTCATTATAACTTTGCAAAGCGTCTGGTCTGGTCCTACATACCCGAAGCAAAGATGGAATCTATCTGAATGTTTGAGCTGAAGCTCCGCCATCACCATGTCTACAAACAGGTTGAATTTTGCACCCACGTTGAACCAAAGGCGGAAAACCTCATCTCCATGGAGGAGTTTGATAAGTGTAGGAGCCGAGTGAGAAGCGGATGGAACTTGGGTCTTTTCTGTAGGTCTCTTGAATAGTTTCATAGTTTTGTTTCGCATACTGATTGAAAAACTGCTCCCATCAGGGGCGGGCGCCATTTTCTCTATGGCGTTGACTTATTAAAAGATTGAAAAGTTGCAACCCTGTGGGAGCGTAAACTTCCTAATTCGGATGTCCCAATTCGGAAGCTCGAGTGACGTTTTTCTGCTTTACTGGTTTTTTCGCAGCCACTCAGTGATCTACGCAATCAAACTAAAACGAACATATTTATTGTACCCTCCCCTTTGGGTCACGGTGTCGTATATAACAGCTTATATACGCGTATCCAGTCACGTAAATCCCGTTCCGGGAATGCACGTCCTTTCACTTCGAAGACTCTGATACATCCGCTGTGTAGCCGCGCGCACTCGGCAAGGTCTTGATCAGTGGATATCATAACAAAGTCAAAGTCTTGGTCAAAGTATCCTATTTCCTCCATTTGAACCACTTTTTCTTTGAAATGCTTAATCCCGTGGCCAGGATTGTACTTCCGGAGAGAAAAATAGTAAAGCCCACTAGAGCGGTGTCCAACTTTGAAATATCTCATCCCCATCTGTTGTTGGTGTTTCACGTCTCCGTTTGCTGGCAAATGTGGCACATACAACAGGTCCCTATACCCACTCTGCTCATCATTTTGGTTGAAGCTACAGAAATGGTGCATGTACGTCGACTTCACCATGTCTTTGGAGGTGAAATGTAGCCTTATCTTTTTTCTACTACTGATATGGTAGTAACTGTCGCGTAAATCTGAGTTATTTGTAATTGAGATGAGGGTAGACTGCTTGTCAAAATAAGCAAGGAAATATCCTCTCTTGGAGCCAACAAAGTCCGAGACTAAAAACCAGAGATTGTCGTAGCCATCAGTGAGGTCGTAATGCAAAGTCATGCTTTTGGCTACTCGATCCTCCACGAGATGATACATAACCTCAATCTCCGCGCCCGACTGCATCTCTCTCGAGGACGTCTCTGTATCTGTACTTTCTGAAGTATATAGTGGGGGTGATTCGAGCATTACCGGAGCAGAGACACCAGTGGTCCATTTAACGGATATATCTGCGACAATGGCATCACGAATACTCATATATGATCTGTAAAGACGCGCAGCTTTCTCCCTTTCGCCGTCCTTAAACACAAGCAAATGAAGACTCCAGGTTTCATTAGTTGGGTTTGCGTTCCAGCTGTCGGTTGTCTGCTTGCATTTCAAGAGAGAATTTGTGGTTGAAATTATCTGAATCGAGTCACCTTTCACATCGGTTGGTGCAATGTACCCGAATCGAAGCCAATCTTCTTCCTGTGGATACCCTAGTACTTCCATAGCAAGCTCGCGGAACTTCGTGAAACTATCGCTTAGATCAAGATTTAAACGATACATTTTAGTACCATAGTAAATCTTTACAACTACATCTACTGATGCTTTTAGTCTAAGTAAGGGCAAACAGGAGCTCATTGTAGCCAATGACGATTCATTCATGATGTTTTTACTAAGCATGAAATGAGAATGGGTAATTAGAGGAGCTCTAACACAGCTTAAGTAAAGTGGATGGGTGCAACGAGTTTGCACCCAATGCAGAAATGCGACTCCCTCCAAATTGGGTAAAACCCGTAATGTGCGGCTGATGGCTTCAAGCGACACACAGTCGATAAGAACTTGATACGGATTGGTCACACACCTGTATTCCCCACGCAGTTGCTGCATACAGTGGCCCCCTGCACCTCCTTTGAGGAAGCTCCTTACAACAGTCCCCCCCCCCCCCATGCTTCTACAGTATAGTACCTCTTTGTATATTTAGTAGGTGAACAAACTCTTATAGTACAAACACCTGCTCTCCAACAAGTCCCAGTCGTTCTTGGTGACCCACATCTCGTTCATCACTTTGAGTCTGGCGTACACGCTTCCTCCCTTCCAGGTTAGCACCTCTGGATCGAATTCTCTAGGTGGTGGCAACACGTTGATCAGGAGAAGGGCGCCCTTGTCACTGATGGAGTCAATATAGTCGAGATCGAGCTCCAAGTGTGTTTCCCTGTCGATTTCTGCGAGCTCTGCTTCGTCCAATTCGATTTCGTCCAAGTTCGCGGACCCTCCGCTTCCACCTCCGCCATTGGCGGCGTTTCCCTCTTCTCCATCATCGTCTCCGCCACCAGGTGTGTCTGCACGAGCTGCGGCTGCAGCTGCTGCTGCTGCTGCACCAAAGAGTGGCTTGGGTTTTGGAGCAGGTGGGGGGAACTCAAGTCCTTTGGCCTCGGCCTCGGCCTTGAGCGCTGCCAACTTGCGGGTCTTGTACTCTGTGATGAGAGCCTTGCGTTTCGCGTCGTTTTCATTACGCTCCTTGGTGACGTATTCCAAGATTTCATCCATTGCAGATGACAGAAGAAACTTGGGGCGCCAGATATTGATTCTGTCGGTGAGCAACAAGTCGAACGCTGGGATCTTGCCGAAGCCACCGCCTACAATAAGAAGATTGTCATAGAGCTTTTTCACCTTGGTGAAGTCGGTGGCAATGCCCGCGTTTGTGATGGACTCAATGATGGCCTTCTCAAGCGGGGTTGTGATGCGGTGTGTTTTATGAAGGATCGACAGGGTGGTTTTCGTGGGTCGTGGCTTCGAATATGGATTGTCGAGCTTGAGCCGGATTTTCTCGTCAACAATGGCAAGGAGAAGCGCATCGTCCGGGAGATCTGCATGTACGTATCCGGTGCCTGTGGTACTGGCGTTGCTGCCTCTTCCGTTAGCGCCAGCGCCAGTGCCACCTCCCGCAGCTTCCGTAGAAGCCACCGATACCCATGCTATATTCTCTTGGGCCTTCGAGTATGGATTGTTTGGTTTTGTCGAGTACTGGTCAATGGATGGCGAAAACAAAAAGTCTCCACCCTTTCTGCCGCCGCCCCGACCCTTCACCCCCTCGATTTGAAAGAGCCCCGGGTAAAAAAGACCCAAGGGAGCAATCATCACCTCGTCAAACACTTTGAACTCGTATTTTTCGGTCATCTCGCCGGGCTTGCGCTTGTAAAAGTTATAGTGCTGCACGGCAATGTCTGCGTCCAGGAACGTCACGTAGTTACGTTTGAGCAGCTCTGCCAACTCCCAGTCGTCATTGTGGCTGTGCAAGTCAATCCCATGATACGGGAATTGCAGCTGGAGCAAGAGTTTGGTGAAGGTTTCTGTTATGTTGTCTCCTCCGAAATCCATGCGTACCCGCAGGTCGTTGATGATGAGACCCTCGTCCACGCACAGAATCGTTGTTGTTTGCGCACCCACGTCCACGACACACGCGCTTTGTGCTCCAGCTCCAAAGGTGGCCGCGACCGCCTCTTGGATCACAGCTACCCGTCCAAACCCAATCTTGTTGAAAAGGAGCCCGACCCACGTCTCCACGTACACCTTGTCGTATAGATCTGGAATCACAAGAAGTGCGCTGAGCTCTGCCATCTCTTCCCGCAGCGGAATCCCTGGCCGTGTTTGCGGTTGTCTCTGCTGTTGCCTTTGTTGCTGTTGCTGTTGCTCCACATCCTGCGCCTGCTGTCCTTCTGCAGGCAGCGGCAGCGCAGGCTGTGGCTGGCCCACGTCTAGCCTGGCCAACGCATCAAGAACTATAAGCACCAAATCCCCTAAAACTTCTTCCGGAGACTTGTAGTATTCGTCCTCTTCGTTGAAGTTGCCGCCCTGGATCGGGAACCGAAGAAGCCAGTTATCGTTGATTATGGGCAATTTGAGCGCCTCTTCCCCTACAAAAACCTCGCGCCCGCGATATTCGGGGTCCTGGAGGTCTAGCCACTCCTTCCGGTACGGATCGTTGTGGTCCGGGATGCGTTCGGGCTCCTGCTTCTTGTTGAAGTTGGCAGCCAGCTCGCGCGAGTTCGGGAGAATCCGCCGCTTGTAGTATTTCATCCGCGCGCGGAAATCCTTGGTGACTATATCCTTGTGTTGGTTGAAGGTGCCGCCGAAATCGACGCCGGAGGCGGTCACTGTGCGGAGTGGGCGTGGGCCCGAGTCGCTGCCGCTGGAGCCGCCATTGGCCGCTTCGTTGCCATTGGCGTAGGCCCTTGGGGGGCGCACAGCTAAAACTGCGGGAACCGTCAAGGGGAACGCGTCGGTCGCGCGCCCTATACGTATATTTGCCGATCCGGGCTGGATCACAATTGTCTCGTACCCTTGTCTTGCCTTGTCCTCCACTATATCCTCTCCGTCGTCGTCTTCGTCTTCATCTTCGTCTACATCGTCCCCGGCAGCCGCAGCCGCGGCAGCTGCTTCCGCCTCTGCCTCCGCCTCTTGCTTCTTGCGTCTCATCTCCTCCTCGATGTTGTTTAAGTCGTAGTTGTCAAAGTTGCGCTCCTCGTCTCCTGCCGCTCCCCCGGCCCCTCCAAGGCCACTCTCGCCCTCCTTCTTGGCCTTCTTGAGCTTGTGGGCGTTCTGACTCTGCTGCAACTTCTCACTCCGCCAGTTACGGACGAACGAAATCTGTTCGTCCTTCTTCAAGTAGTCGGCAAAATAGTTCTTTTGGTTGATGAGCAGCATCTGCTTGACCGACGTAAGCGCAAACTTATTCTCCTCCTCAAACCGTCCGATTCCGGTCTTCTTGAGGTTGTTTGCTATGGTGGCTGCTGCTTTGAGCCGCCCCTCGCGCCGCCGCTGGAGCATTTCTGCTGTCACTTTTGGTGCTGCTTTCTTGGGCGCCGTAGTTCCCGTCGACGTGGCCGCGGCCGGCGCAGGCGTCGAGCCTGCCGTCTCCACATCCGTGCCGCCCGTTTCCGATGCTGGCATCTCCGTATCGCTTGCCATTGCCTCTGTGTATGGGACTTATTGCCGACCAGTGTAGCCCTTCAAAGCTGGAAATTTTCATCTCTCGCTCAGACGCGAACCTCGTCTTTTGGGACTGGTCACGTGGGTGGCTGCACACACGCGGCCAGCTGTGAGGCTGATGGTGGCCAGGAGGGTGCCAGGAGGAAGCCGGAGGGCTGGCGTTCCCCACTGCTGCTGATGCTACTGAGCTGGTCTACTGTAGACGACGCTTGGGTAGGGATTCCAGAGGCGTGACTGGTTACGCACTGGTGAAATTCTACAAACGTCTGTTCTGCCTGGATGATTTTTCTATACTATTTCATGGGTGAATTTTGCAGCCACGGGACTGAGCCCCAAGCATACCATACGAGCACCACGATCTGCACCCCTTCTACCTCTATGCCCACCTCTACCCCCCCTTACCGACCAGTACATCTCATTTGCCCTTCACAGCGTGAGCTGCCTGCTGCCCAGAAGCACTGGGGCCGGTGTCACTTTTACATCCTTACACCCACGAAAATGGCTGCAACACCGATCCATCCTTCAGCAACCACTCCAGCTCTCAGAGACAGAGAGAACAGCTCCATGGAATACCCTGGTGCCAAGCGTGGGAGGCAGGCCTGTTGTGCCTCCGGCGGCGCTCCCGCGGGGCAACTCCGTTGAGGAGCCTCCCTTCGGGAGAACAGCCCCACGCAGTGGTCTCCACGAAGTGGCCCGAGCGGAGCGAACAGCGTGCCCCCGGCAGGGCTATACATACACTACAGGTCGGTTGTGCCTCCGGCGGCGCTCCCGCGGGGCAACTCCGTTGAGGAGCCTCCCTTCGGGAGAACAGCCCCACGCAGTGGCCTCCACGGAGGGGCCCGAGCGGAGCGGATGCGCGTCCCCCCGCAGGGCCATTGAGAAGAGGCCGTGGATGCCTCCGGCGGCGCTCCCGCGGGGCAACTCCCAACGGGGAGCCTCCCTTCGGGAGAACAGCCACACAGGGGTATAGCTACACATACTGGTCTACTGTGTGTGTATTATTAGATGGGTCCGTCCGCCGCTAGTAGTCCAAGGAATGAACAATGCTGTTCGGTTTCGAGGGAGGCGCGGGCCGGAACACGGTTGGTTTGAGAGGGAGTTTTGGCGGAGCGTCTGTGCGGCGCTTGGTGCTATGCTGTGTTGTTGGCTGGCCAGGGGACTGCGCCGTCGGTGCCGTCGGGGTTGCTCCCCCTAGTGGCGGGGCTGCTGCCGAGTGCAGGGCTGACGGTGCCGGGGACGTGGCAGTACCCACAGGCAACTTTTTGTGCTTTTGGAGCGCCATAATGTTCAGTTTGGTCTTGCTTTCGTTGTCGTAGTCCCAGAGCTTGCGTTTCCATTCCGAGAGCTGGTTGTGGAGCTCAAAGAGCCGCGTGATGTTTTTGCGTTTCTCCATCATTGTCCCTGAGCCGCCGCCGCCGCCGTGTGCGTGCGACGACTGGTAGAGAACTTTGTAGAGTTCCTCGTACTCCTTGTAGCGCGCTTTGAATTTAGATGCAATGTTGTTGTAGAACTGGAGTTTCTTCAGGTTTTTGGTCTCTGCTGCTACTGCTGCTGCTGCTGAGCCTGTGCCTGCCTGCCCCGCCGGTCCTGTCAGGGGTCCTGACTGCACGTGCATTGGTGCGGCCGGTGGAGGCGGGAGAATGGATATGGCGGGTGGCAGCCGCTCTTGCTCGGACTCCTCGTTGATGGACGACGGCGACGTGTAAGAGTCGGCGAGTGCGCTCCCCGCCGACCCCACGGTGGAGTACGAGCTGCTGGTGCTAGTGCCGCCGCTGCTCGTACGCCGGCGTGCCGTGGGTGCTGTGCGCTGGAGCTTCTTAGAGAGCACCTTGTCGTCGTCCGACGAGGACGTGGACGAGGACGACGAGTGCTTACGTTTGAGGTGCGGGTGGCTCTGCCCCACGGCGCCACTGGAGACACCCGAGCCGCCGGAGGGGCCGCCGGAGGAGCCAGGGCCACCGCTGGTGCTGGTGCCACTGGATGCGAATTTGGACACTGCGTGAGCAGGAGGACCGACTGACGACGGGCGCGGAGAGACAGTGGACGAGCGCTTGATCGGCGACACTTTGCTGCGCATCAGCATCAAAAGGCCGCCTCCTAGCGTCGCGTTACGCTTGACGGGGCTGTCGTCGGCGCCATCGCCGGCGCCAGCGTCGTCGGATGCTGCTCCACGCTCAGTGATTTTACGGCGGAGCGGATGAGTCTCCAGATACCCTAAGCGCGTCAATGCGTTGTGGGCGTTGTGCACCACCAAAGAGCGCTCTTTGTCGGAGTAGTGACGCCAGTGCCAGGGCTTGAGTTCCTTGTAGCACTTGTCTTTGAGAATATACGTCACGGGGCCCCCACTCACGCTTGTTGGGGCTGCTGCTGCTGCTGCTGCTGCGCCGTGGAAATGCTCGTTCCGCGAAAAGAGGTCGTCCAGGATGAACGCGTCGTCTGCGCGGTACGTCTGAGAGTACTGTGCCAAGAGCGCACTCACCTCACGCTCGCTGAGGTTCAAGCTGGCCTGGAGGGTTTCTGTGGTCAGCGGCCCCAAGGCTGAAAAGTAGAGGAAGCGCGAGAGCGCATCCTCGGACGATGCGTAATTGGGTATGGGGCCCGAGCCCATGCTGGAGCCCTGGCCTGGCGGCGCTGTGGACAGAGCCGCGGCTGAGAACGAGGCCGAGGGTATATGAGAAGCGGATGCGGTTGCGGCTGCGGTCGGGGTCGCAGTCACGTCGGCCTGCAGCGGCGTGAGAGAGCGAGCGGCAGGAGCAGGGGTGGGCGTGGAGCCCTTTTGTAATGCAGGGGAGGATGCGACAGAGGAGGGAAGTGCAGACGCCGGCTGGCTGGCCGCCGGCCGCTTGAGATACTCACGAATAGATCGCGGGTCGGTCAACACGTTCAAACGCGTCGAGATGCGGCCCTGGAAGGCGCAGTCGCCCGCGGAGTACACGTCTGTGCGGGCAGTCTCGGGCACAGCCGGGCACGGGTACTCGGCGGCTTGCACTTTGATCAGGTACTGGCCGTCTTTGACCACCAACCGTGCTCGCGTGCCGTTTCGGAGCGCCTGCTTGAGCTGTGCCATCAAGTCAGCCGATAACTTGATCGATATGGGTGCCGGGTCGGTCTGGTGCGCGGGTATGGGCGCCAAGTGCGAGATGGACGGCGCCATGGCTGTTGCGGATTAGCGCGTGCGCTTTCTAGTGGAAGGTGCGGGAGCTTTCGCTCTGCTACGTGCTCTGTAGCGTCTGGTGAGGGTGCTGGAGCCAGAATGCCGCAGAGGGGCAGGCGTGGATCGCGGGTGGGCTGCGAGTGGATAGATCGGGTGCGCGAGCGGTCTGGCGGGGGGGAACTCTCTCTGGGGGGAGAGAAGAGGCGCGCGTACTTGGCGGGAGAGCTCACGAAGAGACAAGAAGGCGCGGGATTGAAAAGACGCAAATACGCGGGGGCCGTGAGGATGCGGATTGGACGACACACACTGTCCGCAAGCTATTCACACAAACGGTACAAGAAAAAGGGAAGCCACTGGAGGGCGGAGAGGAAGGCAGCGTGGGTGCACGGGGATTTTGTTAGGCGCCTGTACGAAAAAAGCAAAACCCTGTGCAATCGGGAGAAATTGCGAGAGCGGCAGTTACGAGATGACGCAGCTACCCGCAGAGCGAAGCGACCGCGCCGTCAGCGAAGGGATGCCCACAGCGGCTGCGAGCCAGATCCAGCGGCAGCGGTGTCTGCGTGTGCTCCCACTGGTGGGTTTGGCCTGCCTCGTGTAAGGAAACGGTGCACTGTAGCAGAGACTCTCGCCGTGAAACTCTCGCCGTGAAACACACCCGCCGCCAGGCTCGGGTTGCCAAGTGGGAATGGCTGCTAAAAAACGGCGTGCGCGCCCGGTAAAATCAGCTGAGCCCGTGCCAACAGCAGTTACCGGACACAAGCAGGGGGCGGCACCAGCAGCACTTGAAAGGGCAGAGAACAGAGAACCTATGACACGACACACGGCACACAGCAGACACGGGGCCGGTTGTAGCCATCGCGCTCCTACCCGGCGGACGGTCGCTCAGTCGACGTGGGCGGGGTCGCCGGCGCACAGGCAACTCCCGCTGGCGCGCATACCGTCGCACGCGCATAGCGCGCACCCCTCCTCGCATGCTCCTGATAAGACGGAGGCGTCTCGTGATCCTCGTCCCAGCTATATTTAGCGGCGCGGCGAGTGTGGGAGCTCCAGCGGGTGGGCCGCGGTCACTGTCGCCCTGCGGCCCCTTGATGAAGGCTGCCGCCCGCGAGCCCGCTAGACAGAGCGCTCCCGGGACGAGACGCAGCGCGCACGCACCGGTGCAGTTACCGGGTTGCACGACTTTCAGCCGCAGCGATGTGGCCCTATCGCCGCAGTGTGCGCCGCGAACGAGCCTCGCTATCAGCGCCTAGGCACTGGCGTACGCAGCACCGACCACGAAGCGAAGCCACAAGCAGTACGCTGGCGGGGCTCTCCGCTGCAGCCGGCTCCTCGCATCTGCCCAGCTGATCCCGCCAACTACGTGCCTGCATGCCATGCCCCCGCCGAATCCGGCTCGATCCCAGTGTGGCACGTGATGCCTTGCACCTGCAGCAGCGCAGTAGCCGTTGGCCGCGAACTGGACCACTGGACCAAAGGGCTCGCTGGTGCCTCCGGCGGCGCTCCCGCGGGGCAACTCCGTTGAGGAGCCTCCCTTCGGGAGAACAGCCCCACGCAGTGGCCTCCACGGAGTGGCCCGAGCGGAGCGGACAGAGTGCCCCCGGCAGGGCTATACACACGCTACCGGTTGGTTGTGCCTCCGGCGGCGCTCCCGCGGGGCAACTCCGTTGAGGAGCCTCCCTTCGGGAGAACAGCCCCACGCAGTGGCCTCCACGGAGTGGCCCGAGCGGAGCGGAAAGAGTGCCCCCGGCAGGGCTATACACACGCTACCGGTTGGTTGTGCCTCCGGCGGCGCTCCCGCGGGGCAACTCCGTTGAGGAGCCTCCCTTCGGGAGAACAGCCCCACGCAGTGGCCCCCACGGAGTGGCCCGAGCGGAGCGGATGCGCGCGTCTCGTCACCTGGCAGCTGGAACGCGACGGCTGACGCGAGAGGTGACTCTGGTGGGGTGATTCCTACGGGAGCGGTGGCTCTGTCTACAGTTTGCAGCCATTTTTTTGGCCGCGGGCAGCCGCCGAAACGGGACGACGCCACGTGTGGTGCCGGCCAGCACAGTTTCGGGCTCCGGCACACGTAACAGCGCCAAGACAGGTCGCCCCACGCTTACAACGGCGCCAGGGCACCAGAGGCGCACACGAGCCCCTCACAGGGGCAGGCCGGCGGGAGAGCGCAGTAGGAGCGGCTACCTGCAGTATCGAGCAATCACGCTAGCAGCGGGCGAAAACAAAAATTTGCGACTGTTTGCCCCTCGCCCGCCTGCTCCTTTCCGCAGTCTCTACGCAAGTAACCCCCTTGCTTGCACTTTCCACACACTCCACGTTCCACGCGCTCCCAGATATGTTCAAGTGGGTCCAATCGGGCCTCTCAGCCGCCATCGGCACCGCCGAGCCCGAGTACGGGCGCGAGGCCATCCAGTCTGTGATAGACTCCATCGACCGCGACCTGCTCCCTGTATACAGGGAGACCACGGGCCAGGACTTTGCCTGGAGTATGCCTGAGACCACCAATGTGGAGACCCAGACGTTTTACTTCACGTGTTTGCGCACGGGTCTTGTAGGATTTGCGCAGGTGATCAGCTCGAACGTGGTGGGCTCCACTGCCCAGTTTACGTTCCGCTTGTACAACCACGAGAATGGCCAGCCTGCTGAGCAGAACTTGTGGACGCTGACCAAGCTTGACAACTTCCGTGCTGAGGGCCCCAACTTTTATGCTGATGGGCTTTCCATCGAGCTCGATGCGGGCGGTGTTGCCACTGATGGCGGCGTCACTGCCCCGCCTGCCGGCCGCGTATACCGCTTGCACTCGCAGGTGAACCCGGAGCTGGTGGTGGACCTCACGATCGAGCGCACGGCCCCGGGAGTGATTTTCGGTAAGGACGGCGTGTCGAACTACGGCGAGGACCCGGCCGCTCCCTGGGGGAACATGCGGCATGTGTTTTGGCCCCGGTGCAAGGTGCACGGGACGGTCAAGCTGACGCGGTTTGGCAGCCCAGAGGCGGCCAGCGGTGACGCCAAAACGGACGGCGACGCGCTCACAATCGAGGGGTACACGATGTTTGTAATGGCACTCCAGGGCATGAAGCCGCACCACGCGGCCAAGGCATGGAACTTTCTCAACTTCCAGTCGGAGCACTACGCGGCGGTGCAAATGGAGTTCACGACGCCGCCCTCGTACGCAAACACCAAGGTGAATATCGGAATTGTGGCCACGGACGACGCCATTCTTTTCTGCTCAGTGAACAACACAGTGTCGCACTTGGAGGCGAAGGCAGACCCAGAAGTGGGGTGGCCCGTGCCCACAGCGATCAAATTCGACTACGACGGAGAAAAGAGATCAGAGGGCAACCACAAGGCGTCAGTGGAAGGACCACTCACGGCACTCGTGGAACGCGTAGACGTAATGGGAGAATTGCCCGAGTTCATCAAAAACATCGCCACAGGCGTACTGGGAACAAAGCCCTACATCTACCAGTTCTGCAACAACTTCAAGATCAACGTGGACGGCGACACCGAGGAGGGCATCGCCTTCAACGAGGCAACGTTCATCTCCGAGTAGGCGCCCGCGCCCCGCACCCTAATACTTAATGTCTCTCACGCTCCATAGGTACATAATACACATCACAAACTGCCGTCATTCTCTCTGTCCGCCCCGTGGGAGCGCCGCCGGAGGCATCTGCTGTCCCCTCTTGTGCTGGTGGCCCTGCCGGGGGCACGCCAATCCGCTCCGCTCGGGCCACTTCGTGGAGACCACTGCGTGGGGCTGTTCTCCCGAAGGGAGGCTCCTCAACGGAGTTGCCCCGCGGGAGCGCCGCCGGAGGCATCTGCGCTCCCTTTGGTGCTGGTGGCCCTGCCGGGTGCACGCGCATCCGCTCCGCTCGGGCCACTCCGTGGAGGCCACTGCGTGGGGCTGTTCTCCCGAAGGGAGGCCCCTCAACAAGCTGACTGCTGTCGCTTGCGTGCAGCTAGAGCATGCTTGCGTACACAGAGCCAGTACGTTCAGAGAGCGACACTCGTCGAAGGCCACCAGACCGAATAGCGAGCTGGTATTTTGCAGCCATTACTGGAAGCGAAAAAAAGCAGCAATGCTGCGCGCTCAAGGCTGGCAGCAAAAAAAAATGGTCCCTAGCAGGATCGAACTGCTGATCTTGGCGTTATTAGCACCACGCCTTAACCAACTGGGCCAAGGGACCGACTTCTGACGGTGTAGGCGTCGCCAAGTAACACTAGCGAGTGATTCCTCAGCCTTCCTCCACCTCTCGCGACACTCTGCGGTCCTTCAGCACACGCTCTGGGCCAAATGGACGCTTCAAAGCGACACCACGAGCCCACCCAGGAATCAGCTGCTCTCCCGAAGGGAGCCTCGCTCAACGCAGTTGCCCTCGCCGGGAGGCGCCGCCGGAGGCACCAACGCCTGCTTGAACTGACCCTGCATACACCTCCTTAGTAAAGTTTATGTAATGGGCCCGCGAGGTTACGCTGGCGGTGTCTACGGCTCGTTCGTGCTGAGCCCTCCGAAGTGATTTTTGGCTACTGCCTTACTAAGACGCCGAATGCTCTGTTGTCAACGGTGGGTTGCACGCTTTATATAGTGGCACATTTTTTCTTTCTTGCACTTCGACTTGAGCGACCCTAGCACGCACAGATGGTTTTGATTTTGGGCATAGTTGTGCTTCTTCTCGCGATGGCTAGTGGCGGCGCCGGCTCAGTGCAGGCGCCAAACAACACCACGGAGCGCGGAACAAACAGAGCGGTCGCGCAGGTGGTGGCGGCGGCAGAACAGAACGAGGGCGTGGGCGCGCGCGTGAGACGCTCCATCGGCACCGCGAGCGTCCGCAACTACACCCCGTTCCTCCTCCTCGACCACTTTAGAATCGCGCCCACAGCCGGGTTCCCGCACCACCCGCACCGGGGCCAGGAGACCATCACGTATGTGCTCTCTGGGGCTGTTGCGCACGAGGACTTCACCGGGTCCAAGGGTATCTTGTACGCTGGCGATTTGCAATTTATGACTGCCGGTAAGGGCGTGGTGCACTCGGAGATGCCGGTAGCGGTGGACGACGATCCGAACGCGCTCGTGGAGGGCATTCAGTTGTGGGTGGACTTGCCGGCGCACTTGCGGCACACGGCTCCACGGTACCGGGACTTGCGCGCGTACGAGATCCCGGTGGCGGTGGAGGACGAAGAGAGGGTGACGGTAAAGGTGATCTCGGGCACGCTGTACGGGAAGGAGCTGGCACACGACTTGGCGTACACGCCAGTGCAGTACTACCATGTGACGGTAAAGCCGGGCGGCACTTACACCCAGCAGGTGCCGGAAGACTTCAATGTTTTCTTGTACGTGTTACAGGGGGACGGCACGCAAACAGAGAACGAGAAGGGAGAACAGGTGGCGGTGCCACAGTACAGCACCGCCTTCTTCAAGCAAAATGGCGACACCGTCACCGTGACAAACACCGGCACAAACACCGCAGAAATGGTGCTCGTGGGAGGACAAGTGCTCAAGCAAAAAACGGTGCAGCACGGGCCGTTCGTAGAAGACCTGGAGGCAAACATCCGGCAGGCATTCGCGGACTACCAGCTCGCACGCAACGGCTTTGAGCGGCTCAAAACTTGGGTGCTGTACATCTCCAATGGCGTAACCCCAGACATGGTGGACTCTTTGGGAGGGAACTTGGAAGAGAGAAAGGAGGCTGAGAGAAAGTACAGCGCCCAGGCAGCTGCGACAGCGGCAGCCCCAGAGCACGACGAACTATAGAGTAAAATACAAAGGCATCGAGTCATCTGTAGCCAAGCTAACCCTTGGAAAACTCCCGCAGGGCAACTCCGTTGAGAAGCCTCCCTTCGGGAGAACAGCCCCACGCAGTGGTCTCCACGAAGTGGTCCGAGCGGAGCGGATGCGCGTGCCCCCCCCCCCGGCAGGGCTGTACATGGCTACGGGTCGGTTGTGCCTCCGGCGGCGCTCCCGCGGGGCAACTCAGTTGCATCAAGGACTTCTTAAAGTGGTTCACATTGTAGTCAATCACAGCCA
>PPIY02000076.1:0-17096 GCA_003707405.2 Dujonia schatavii | reverse complement strand
TTTTTTTTTTTTTTTTTTTTAATTTTTTTTTTTTTTTTTTTTTTTTTTGTTTGTCTCCACATAATCTGCCATTTGTTTTGGGCGATTATCTCTAATCAAAGATATCCTGCATGGCGCCATCTAGCGCCATAGATAGGAGAGAGATAGCGAAACGCGAGCAACGGACCCGGGGGTCACGTCAGTTGCCAGCGTAGAAGGGTGGTTGGCTTCGTGGCGGGAACATCGTCTTGTTGGCGAGCATTCTGTCTACACTCGTCTCTGCTGCAGCTGGGCGATCACGACTTCTCGTGTCTTCGAGATGCCAGAGCCACTCAGAAATCGGGGCGCGCGCGCTCCCCTCCCAACCCGCGCCTTGAATAGGCACTCCCGTATCGTGAATCTTTTGCGCTTCCCCAGTGGCCGGAATTGAAATTTTCAGAGACGGCGGCATCAGTTGCTGCTTGTGAGCGGGACAAACTGCTCACGATGCCTTTTTTTTTTTTTACTTGGATGCCACACAATCTGGAGAGATAAACAGTGTTACGTGATAACAAGTTGCATTGTGGAATTGCTCCTTTGAAAACGAAACATCTTGCGGGAGGGCGGCCGCGTTGGGCCATTGTCCGCATGGGGTACGATATTCTTTAGGTGTATTCATTAGCTGTATTCATTAGCTGTGTTCATTAGCCGTGCCTAGTGCGCGAACTGCCTAGTTCGCAATATATATTGATGGCGCGTTTCCTATTTCATTTCTAATCTGCATACCACACTCTGGGCTCCTGTGTTCTATCGCTTTTCAAAATTAGAAGCTCGTCTGGTTCTATTGGTTCTATTTCTCCATCCAGCTCGTACTCTTCCGACTCAATCAAAAACGTGTCGTCGTCTGACTCGGTGTCAAACAGGTACAATTCGCGCAGTACGAAAGCGTTGGGCACGTGCATGTCCAAGTCTGTTTGTACGTCATCTGTTGCTGCTAGCTCTGCGAGGGGGTTGTTGTTGAAATCGTCGTCTTCGTAGTAGTCTGAAAACTCGATGTCCTCTTCATCTGCATCGTCTTCGTTGAACGAGATGTCGTCTGAGTCCTCGTTTTCGCTGAATTCCTGCGAAAGGAGGGCGCTGATCGGCATGTCCGGTTGATGTTCGGAGTTCTTTTTCTTGGTCTTGTCTTCTTCCTTTGTTGCGATTTTAGGAATTTCTTCTGTGTATGACCAGATTTGCTTCACCTCTCCCCTCGCAAGCGCCGTGATCAACGTGCTGGCCAAAAGACTCGGGACGAGATACAAAAGTGCTGGTTGCCCGTGGTTTGTCACCCGCAACACAGCCATAGTTGCTACTAATCCCACCACGTATCCAACCACTGAGGCCATGAAAAACGGCTTACTATACTCGTCCAAGTGGTGGAATGGTTGCTTGGTGGTTTGGCTGTTGTAGTGTTGGAAAACATCGTACCGTAAACATAAGGCAATGTATGCGCCGGGTAATACAATATCGCCCAAACCAAGTAACGTGGTTGGTTTTTGGATGGCGGTGTACGTTTCCGATCCCAACAACTCTTCTACACATTTGAGGGTGAAATCACCACAGTTACCGCCGTTAGCAAATGCTTCGCTAGTGTAGATCTCTGGTTGCCGTGGGAGCACAATTTTCAATGGGATGTCCAACGTGGTGGCTACAGTGATCATGATTTTCGTCTTGAAAACGAAAAAGATGTCGTACAAGAAGAGTCCCGAAAGAAGTAACGCTGCCAAGCGGAAGTTTGAGAGTCCGTGTGAAACCTGGGAAATTCCCATCACGGTAAACTGGATTCCGATTGAATTGAGTAGGAAAAGCAGTGGCAGCTGCTCCAGTTGCTGCTGCCCAACATACTTGTAGACAATTGTTGTAAAAACCGTCGCATAAACAGCCGAAACAACCCTGTTCCAGTCAAACACAAAGTTGAAAAGTTGGGAGCTCTTCTTGATATCGGTGGGAGCCAAAAACTTGACCCCTTGTTCTCTGTAGTGGCGCTTCGTCCGCTTGTACTCGAGATACTCCTCCTTGGTAGTGAAGTCTCCCTTATGTGCTCTGTGATTGAGCAATCCTAAGGGGTACGATGATTCCGGAGCATCTTTTGAGATTGTAAGCCTGTAGCGGCTAGGGATCAAGTTCCCCCTGCCTCCATCACACACGATCCAGTAGTGTAGTCTTCTGGTGGCCGCGTCTATCAAGTAGCTAGAAGTGAAGAAGGCAGCGGGCCACGACGCACCACTTACATAGTAGGAAACAAATTGCATGAGTCTTTCAATTGTCATGTGCACAATTGCATAGTAAAACCCGTACAAGATACCAGATAAGAAAAAAGGAGCTGCCAAGGTTGTCTTGAGGTCCAAAGAGACATGAAGGGTGGCCAAATCACGCACCGATCTCAAGTAGGAAGAGCCGTCTCTATCAGAAGGATGCCATTTCTTGCTTTCAGTATCCAAGATGGGATCAAGAGCAGACTTGGGCATACTAACAGTGGAGTAGGAGCCAACAATGACACAGGTGGTGGCCACAATCAACATGAACCCAGACGTGAGGGTGTCAGGAGAAATGAGCTTGAAGTAGAAGTTTTGTGGGTGGTAGATGGAGTAAATGAAAGTGTACGATGCACGATCGAACCACAGGAGTTGTTCGAACGAAGTGACGTTCATGGTGAGGGTCTGGCAAGGAGCAGTGGGAGTCGCCTTTCCTTTGAATCTGTGGGGCAGAGGAAGTACTGTGGGGCAGAGGAAGTATTTACCTTTTTCACGTGTTGCTGTCAAAATAAGAAATATTAAAAAGCCATCAAAAAAAATAAAATCTCACAGAGCCATTTCTTAGCGAAGCGCTCTAATATGTACTACGAAGGGTGGCTACACAGAACAACGAGAAGACAGCACTGAAAGGCCAAAAACAGACGAGATTTGCCACCCAAACGAGTGGCACAGGTACACATTGTCACCACACAAGCACCACAACCAATCAGGTGCCCGCAAACGTGTGTGTTAGAGAGTGTTTTGCATCCACAGGGAAGTTATATGATTGGTTCAGAAAATGGAGTGGCAAGCTCTGAAACGCAAGCAGACACAGCTGAAGCGACATGATTGGCCAGGGGCGCGCTCTTCAGCACTGCACTACCCGCGACAAAAAATTACGCGGCTATCGTCAAAAGGTGTGGAATACGAAGAGACCACTTTCGAAAGTGTCTCATACTCCCCACACCCACACACACACACACACACCCTCTATCCCTCCCTCTCTCTCTTAAACATAACAGTCACCCAAGGGAGCACAGAGAACATGCACACGATCAGCAATTCTATTATCTGGCCGCAAACACGCAACAGCTAGTCAGGCACCTGTATGGGTCGCCCATGACAACGCTCACATGATGCTCTAATACCCAGAGTGCATACTCACTAAATTATATCCCTCACAAAGCTTGCTCCGCTTTTTTATTGTCCCCAACAGATTGTAGCTCCATGTTGCATTTTTCACAGCTTTTTTCTCCGCTCGGTCATGAATTCGAGAAAACTGCGGACCTACAGCATACGGTTAGGCGGCCCAGGGTTCGGAATTTTCCATACCCCCCTCGAGGAGGGTGCGCGCTGTTTTGCGTGGAGGCAGAGGGGCAGACTTCAACAAGCGCGGGGCTTAGGGTGCACGATAACAGGGAGTGTGGCTAGAAGCATGGGGGATGGGGGGAGGTTGCAGAATAGCTGAGCCGTGTCATGGACGAGGTGAGCATGGTGAAAGGAATAACACCGCATACAATAAGAGGGCAGGCGGACTGGAGAAGAGCGAACAGTGGGCAGTTGCAACGCAGCGCGATGCGGTGCGATTGCGTGGTTAGTGTGTGTGCGCTCACACACTCACGATACCACGCACACGGCGACTCACACCCATTTCCTTATCAAACACACGCGAAAAAATATCGGCGCACGCCTTTTGCTGGGCTAGGTGTGGTCACATTCAGAACAAAGTCCGGCGGTGACGGACGCGCGCTGACGTTTTGATTCGTCGCGTGCTCTTCCCTGTTGCTCTCCACCCCCCACGTCACTAGCTATATTTCCCCTGAGCTTGTTGCCCATTCAGCAACCCCCCACAACATTAAAGCCTAACTTCGTTCCAAGACAAAGTGCAAAAAAAAAAAAATTAAGCTTCGTCGAATGTGGCACTGCATGTAGTCTAAATGCCGCGAACGAAGGCACACGAAAAGCTTCGATTACAGGAGCTCGGCAAATGCCCATGACCAAATGGCTGCGGGTATTTTCTACTTGACAAGGCCATCTTTGTTAGGGCGCTATTGTTCTGTCAAGTCCGTCCAGGGTGCACCTATCGCCTACAAAAGGCAACCGGAACACTTCTTCCTTCTCCACTCATCCCCCCGCTCAGACAGCCAGTGCCCCGTACCAACACAACCAGTTACCCCATTTGGGTGGTCAGCCGTTTGGAGGGATTTCCACGCCTCAAAAACAGAAACTGTCGATCTGCGCGCGGGCATAACACCTCCCCCCCCCCCCCTCTCTCTCTGTATTTGCATTTGCCCAATAGATGACTTGATTAACTGGTGACAAAAAATAAATAAAAAATAGAGCGGGCATTTTAAAAAACTAATCAGTAGAGAAGCAGATAGAAAATATAAGCCAGTTGACACCCACTTGCCAATTTCGTGACTTTACTAATCACCTGTTACTGCGTTATCTTTTTGTTTTTTTTTTATATAACTCGTATCTTTGCTCCTTACACATAGTGGTCAGCTTGCCCCCAGTATATATTGCTATACGCCCCACCATACAGAGCGTGAGTGAGAGCACCTAAGAGTTTTATTATAGCACATCTCGCATAACAAAGAACGCCGTAGAGCAAATCACGGATACAGAGTCAGCCTTGCCTAGATTTATTCTTTATCAAGTTCAAAGCCAACCCTCAAGTAGCACAGCAACACTGCCCCGTGTGAACAGAAATATTCTTTCCAATAGCCGCACACTTGACCATAATAATAGCACAGTGTATACGCTTCCATTCCCCCAGGCACAGCCAGTAACCCCCAGTAACCCCCAGTAACCCCCAGCAAGTTGAATTCGAACACAGCAATGGAGTCTACCGGATCCAAGTCGTTTTCTTCACCACCACATGACACAGGCATCTTTGAAAGATCGCTTTCGTTCAGCATGTCGTCACTCCCTCCAACGAGACAAAAGTTGGCGAGAACAATGTCGAACCGGTCACAACACTCCAACAGTGGGTACTCAATACCGCTCCATCACAACACCGAAGACTTTGTCGCGCCCGTGTTGGACACCACCACAGAAATCATCACAAACCCGGCACTCGACCTCAACAACGTGAACATCGTGTGCTGCTGCGACGACAACGACAGCATCATAAACCAAGAGGATACAGACCGCGACTCGGACGAGGGCACGGTAAACAACCACCTGAAGCTGAGTCTAACCCAAGTGGTGTCAGGACCACACCAACACCCCAAAAAGGTTCGGTCGCGGTCCAGATCCAGGTCGTCAATCTGCAAATCGCTCTTGAACTCGATGTCATCACCCACACTGCAAATACAACCTCACCTCCCATCCAGCATGAGCCACACAAATATCAGCCTGCAGTCGCCGCCGTTGTTCCGTTCGTCGAAATCTAACGTGTCACTCTCAAACCATCTGCATCTGCAACTGCAACTGAGGCAATCGTCCAGCCCAGACTGCAAAACAATTAATTTCTACTCGTTTGCAGATATGTTGGACAATGAGAGAGTGGAGCAAGAGCAAGAACAAGACGAGCAGATAATTGAAGAGCACTCGGACTCCCCACCAAAGTTTAGAGGATTTTCGTTCTCTGAGCCAGCACACACCCACGACGACGAAACCATCCATAAGAGAACAAACAGCAACCACTCGCCGCCACTGTCAACTGACGGATTCACAACGGTGTCGATGAAGGAATATATTGCCAACTTGACATAGTGAGTCGAGTGGAGCTGTTTCTATAGCATTTGTACAAGAGCAGAATATAAAAGTGCATTTAGAGCCGTATATAGTGCCACCTGGAGTGACAGAGAGAAACTCAACTCAGCACACATACAAAAAGAAGAGACCTAGACCAACCATTATATATATATATATATACACCAAAAAACTTAAACCTTCGTCCAACGCTATTGCTTTGTGTTGGAGATGCCCCTCACTGGGAGGCTCCGCTAATGCTTTGACTCTGAGACCTGCTCTACGCCGGATACACTCTCACACACTCATCCAAATTAATCACCTCGCGTGTCAAGGGATCTTGTATCTTTCCCAGATTTAGAAGCTCGCTGTTGTTCACCTGTACTAATCTGTCGAACGGATAGATGTTACCGTTAGGTAACTTTACCGGGTTGTTGAAGATCTTTGTGATTAATTGTGCGTACGGGAGATTTTTGCTGAGTGAGAAGAGCTCTGGAGAACACACAGGGCAGTTGTTCACTTTTTTGAGGAGATTATAGTACTGGTTTGGACCCCGTATACGCTTGCTTTCAATCGTGGCGGGTGCGTTGAGGCCGTTTCCTGTGCTTGTGGAATCCCCGTTTACGACACCGCTGCCATTGCTGGTAACGGTATGCCCATTGGGGTTTGTGTATATCGTATTCTCGTGATTGCAATAACAACTCTTTGTCTTCAAGCTCGACAATCCAGCAGACAAATAGATAAACAACGGGTAGTTTTTCGAGATGCCGTACAATTTGGTAAAGTTGTCCAAAAAGCATTTGGCCAACGCGTCCCATCTTCCTCGTGCCAAAAGTCGCTCATGTTCCTTATACCCGTTCAGATTGAGAACCATTTCTGACGAGAACGTGTTTGGAGTCTCGTTTATCAGCAAATAGAGCAATAGGCTGCCTATTTTCTTGAGTTTCTGCAAATTGGCCTGGTGGTGTCCGCTATCATCTTTGGGGTCCTCCGTGTAGTTATCCTTGTTACCATACATCGACAAGTTATCCTGGCTGTAACGTATGGCTTCACTAACCTCGTTCTTCTCGATCAAGCTGAGAAGACGGCAGTACTTGATTTCAAATTCCAAATTGGAGTTTGCCTTCTTGAGCAGCTGTTTGTTCTCGTTGAACCAGCTGGTCACTGCCGTCACACTATGTGAGACAATTATCAGCGTGTATACGTGGTTAAACTCTTCGTAGAGATCGTAGTCTATAAGTTTCGTGATCTCGGGGTACTTGTTTTTGAGCGAGTGGAGAAACTTGATCCCGATATTTTGGCGCTTGCCTCCCACTTCCTGGTCAGTTTGCTGCGTTTGTATGTCTGACCTGATCAAGTAGTCCAATATGAGAAGATTTGTTTCCTCTCTGTACCATGTGATGAGACCTGGGTTGTTTAGGTCTAAGTCTTCTCCCGTTGAAGACGAATGGTCGGCTGCTGTTGATTCTGCTGCTGCTGCTGATGCAGCTGATGCTGGCTCAGAAATCAGTTTGTCTGATCTCTCCAGGTCCGGCTCATTATCGCTGTCGTCGTAGCCAGCGATTGCTTCGTCCTCCTCGTCGATATCGATACCGTCGTTACCGCTGCCCTTGGCAACTTTACCATTCCCAGCACTGCCAGTACTGCTCATCTGTCTCTTGTTGCTGCCCTCACTCGTGTAGTCTGCCAAGCGCTGTAGGTGGGCATTTCTCGCCACTAAACGCTCTCTGTAGTCCTTGTCACGCTCTACCAAATCCGTCAATTTGCGCTGAAAATCCTCAAATCCGCGAATGAGCTTCTTGATAAGCTGTAGTTTGAGCTTGGTGGGGAGGTTGGGGTTCTTGTTGATCTTTGTTATCTCATCGGTGAGCTGTTTACGCTGCTTCTCGATAAGCTTCTGGGTGGCCTTGAAGTTCTTCTTTATCAACTCCGCAGGGATCTTAAACTGTGTCTGTCGGACCTGGACGTGGAAATTGACAGACGGTTCGCCCATTTCGAAGCAGAATGTATATGAATGTGATGCAAATTGGTGCAATTGCTTGCAAATGGATGAAGTTGGTGGGTGCTTTTTTTTGCGGAGTAAGGAGTGGAGTCAGCTAGATTTGACCCCATCGTTATCGCCGCCAAAGACTGTGCGCGCGAAATCTCTGTGGCTGCGAATATTCGCTAAGGTTTATGAGTGGGCCACAACTAAGGGCCACCAATCCATAGGGGAAGCAACTAATGACCATCAGCACGACTGTGTCGACAAAATGGAGTTATGTTATATAGACTTTACTTCTGGCCGCAAGTGGTTGAAACCATTTTTCTAACTTCGTCTTGATAGTTCTCCTTCTAGCGCTCTCCTTCTACATTTCGGACTTTCTAGCTCACATTAAATTACTGCTATCTCTCACACACATCACTTATAAATGTTGGTAGTGGTGTCAGCCACTGAATATTCTCCATTCTTGAGTTTGTAAAACAACTTCTCTAAGTACTCCACCCCTTCAGCAATCTCCTCCTTGTACTCCCAATCTGCTTCGAGTGGGTTGTATCTACCTACTGGAGCGTACTCAAACAAGGGATCAACAAGTTCTGGCTTGATCACATCGTAGCTGTAGTAATGGTATCCCAAGTTGTCTCCTGTGGCAGCGAGTCTCTTTTCAGACCATTTGATTTGCTCTTCCTTCAGAGGAAGTTGGCGTTTACCCACACCTGACCAAACACCAGCGATTGCAGCCACACTGGCCTCAATGGAGTGGAAATTTATTCCAGAGACAGCAACACCGGTGATGGCCAAGGTTGGGTCCTCGATTGCAAAGGTGTCGTAGTAAAGTCCACTGACTCTGCTGACGTTGGACGGTTCTCTGACGTTTAGGTACTTGTTCAAGAATGGATAGTGGTAGTGGTATCCTGTGGCAAAGAGAACAATATCAAAGCTTGATTCCTCGGATCCGTCTGAAAACACAAACCGGTTGTCCTCGGTAATCTCCTTAATCGTTGGCTTGGTTGTGAATCCCTCAGACGCCAAGCCTTTGTCAATCCAGGGGAACACCTCGTGTGGTCCTCTTCTCGAAATGAACACTTCCTTGGCGACAGGGAAGATATATTGCACTAAGTTTGCTGTACTGATGGAGCCTCCAACGACCAAAACCTTCTTGTTCTTGAAAATAGAATGGTCTCGGTAATCCTTGGCATGGATTACTTTACCAGGATTTCTTTTGGTGTATGCAGCAAATCCGGGGATCTTTGGAAAACTGGGTACAGTGTAATGACCGTTTGCAACCACAATGGCATCAAATTCCTGTTGGTACCATGACTCGGTAACTTCCCCATCCTTGCTGGACGTGGCTCTCACAGTGACAACCCATTTTCCTGTGTCCTTGTTTTTAGTAACTTCTTCGACTCTGGAGTTCAATCTAATGTGCTCATTAAGTTTCTCTCTTTCAATGAAATCGTCAATTCTCTTGACCAACTCTCCCTGAGTCAAAAATGGATAAATCTTCCTCAGCTTGTCCGTGTACTCCTTCTCGTTGGGCAAGTATGAGAACCGGGTGAACCTAGTCGGAATATTGGTGAACAAGTCTGGGTACACCCCAGACCTCTTCCACTCTAACTCGTTGGCTATTTCACTACCCTTCCTAACGAAAGGATTTTCAAACATATACGTTCCAGAAGCAATTTCCTGGGGAATTGGTTGTTGTGGATGTATCACATCTGGATTCGAGTATTTCTCGGTATCAATGAGCTCCTGGGGAGGAATTGGCAAATCTGCCTTCGTTGAAGGAGCCCAAATACCTCCAGCCTTGTCCTTCTGTTCGAATACAATGACACTCTTGAATCTAGGATTCTCTGCTGCCCTCCCACCAACAGTGGATTTTCCATCTTCGCCCAAGTGAAGGAATTCATAAAGTGCAGCCAATCCACCTGGTCCACCCCCAATCACACCCACAGTTTGGATAGATTCAATTGTCATGATGGAAAGGGAAAAGATAAGCAAATAATGTCAATTGAATACAAATTCGTTTGCGACGGACAATCTTGACGAAAGAGGAAGCAAAGTACTGGCTAAGAGAATTTATAGAACTGAGAGAAATTGGGGGAGGTGGTAGGTTTTCCTGGGAGTAAATCTGTATGGCTCAAGGAGTTGCACCACTTACACAGCGCGAAGAACATGTGCGCGTCCATAGTCGATCCAGTGTGGCTCTAACTATGCACTAAAATGTTGCAACCACGGAAATGTGGCTATCAAAAATATTCCGAAAAATAATTTACTAAACCTAATTTTTTTTTTTTTTTTTCATTTTAATTGAGGGGGGATACAGCCATACCAATCCAATAGTAGCCAGTTGCACGTTGTATCCTGTCATAGCAGTTTGCTGTTCCATTTATACCTCTAGATCATTTATATAGAAAGCTGAATATAATGCGGTACTGAATGCGGAACTTGGGTCAGTAGCAACACAAATCTTACGATAGTGGATGGTAAGGCAACTAAAAATGTCCTTGTTACAAGTTACTAGTAATACCTCTCCCACCTCTAGTTCTTCCAAACATCAAGGCGAAATAGTCGTATTTGAGGAAATTAATCCTTCTGATACTTCTGATTCCGATAAGGAAGTGCTTAAGCAACTCAATGGTACTACTCAACAAGCATTAGTTATCACTGCGTTTGATCAGCCATTGAGTTTAAATGATGTTCCCATTCCAGAGTTGAAAGATAATGATATATTAGTTCGTAATAAAGCTGTTGGTCTTAACCCAATTGATTGGAAGGCGAAAAAGTACCGTTTTGGCATCTATGACTTCCCGTGGATCAATGGCCGAGAAAGCAGTGGCTTGGTCGTTAAAGTGGGGTCAAACGTGAAGGACTTTGCTGTCAATGAAAGAGTTGTGCTCAGCAGTACAAGTTATAGAGATAATAGAACTAGTACTTTCCAAGAGTATACTGCAATTGACTCGAGATTGGTATGGAAGCTTCCTAATTTTCTCAGCTACGAGAGTGGTGCTACCTTGGGAGTAGGGATTGTTACGGCTGCTGTGATTTTGAACAAAAGTTTCGGAATTCCCTTACATGAAGAAAGCAACTTTTCGAATAAAACGATTTTGATTTGGGGAGGAGCTTCAGTTGTGGGCATTTATCTCACTCAGTTGGCACATATTGTTGGGTTAGATGTTATATCAGTTTCAAGCATAGATCATAAGGAATACTTATATTCTTTAGGAGCAAAAGCGGTCATTGATAGATTTATTGACAAAGAAACCCTCATTAATGAATTACAAGAATACGATCACATCGATTATGCGGTTGACTGCGTCTCTAAGGAAACTTCATTGAATTTGTTTGCAATATTGCAACTCAAATCGGGAGAAAAGAGAACACAATTTGCTGGAGTTGTTGGTTTGCCAAAAGATATACCATCAGGTATTGATATAAGAGATGTTGTTATTAAGAAGTTTCACGAAGATATTGAGTTTGGAAGATACTTAGTTGGAGTGACATCAAAGTATTTGGAAACCAAAAAACTCAAGCCTGTAAAGTACAAGCATTATAATGAAGGAGGGCTTGATTCAATATCGAAAGGGTTGAATGACTTGGAGATTGTGGGTGCAAGAGCAGAGAAGTATGTAGTTTCAATTGCCTGAGATTATTCATTGTTATGAGATCTGTATTACTACAAATATTAAAAAAAAAACAATTTTTAAAGTTAAAATTGGGGGTAAAAAAAACAAGAATGGATGGATAGAGAACATTTTCAACTATTTATGAGCCTCTATGGACGCCTCAAACTCATCTTTAGAAACACCTCCCCTCCATCTCAATTTATAAGCAGGATGAGAGGGCCTAACAAAGGCTGGGTCGTCTCCCTCTGCACCAAAAACTTGTTCCCTGAGAGAGAGGTATCCAGTTTTAGATTGAGGGTAATCGTCCCATGCTAATCCTCTCTCGCGTAACTTTGGAATAATATCATTAACAAGTTCTTCAAAACTTCCTGGGGTAATCACGTAAGTAAAGTTAAAGCCGTCAACTCCTGCAATATCCACCCATCTTTCAATTTCATCAGCAATCTCGTCAGGAGTACCGTAGATAACTGGTCCAATGCCTCCAGTTGTAATTTGATTAGCAACGTAATCTCTTGTTTTCTTTAACCCTGGAGGATCTCCAGGAGAAGTTTTAGTCCAGTTGTCAACAAATCCTCTCACAGCATTACTTTCAACATGGTTTAATTCTTGATCGTAACCGTACTCCCCGATATCGATTCCTGTCCAACCACTAAACAATGCCTGGGCACCCTCCTTATCACCGTAGCTCTTGTACTCTTTAAATTTTGCAACTGCTTCATCATGGGTCTTGCCAGAAATAGTAGTCAATAATTGAATGAACTTGATCGCATCATCTTCTCTTTTGTACTTTTCTTTGGCGATAGCTTTGATGTCGCTGATCTGCTTTGCCAATCCTTCAGCTGTAAAGCTTGAGAGAAATACAACTTCAGCGTTTCTGGCAGCATAGTCTTTTCCAGCAGTTGAGCTACCAGCTTGTAAGATAACAGGCAATCTTTGAGGAGTAGGAGCAACAATATTTGGGCCAGGAACTTTGAAAAACTTACCAACATGGTTGATCTCCCTCACTTTGGTATCGTCAGTGAAGATTCCCAGCTCCTTGTCGAGCTTAACAGCGTCATCACTCCAAGACGACAAGAGCAACTTATACACAACTTGGAGGTACTCCTCAGCTCTGTCGTATCTCTCGTCATGTGGTGGTAACGGCTCATCGTTAAGGAGGTTTCTAGCTGCACTATCTAAATACGAAGTAACTATGTTCCAACCAACTCTTCCGTCGGTTAATTGATCTAAGGTAGCTAGCCGTCTAGCGAAATGATAGGGCAGCTCACTAATGGTACTAAAAGTAATCCCAAACGCAAGATTGTCGGTTACTGCAGCCATTGCTGGAACAATCACACTGGGTTCAAAAACTGGCCACTGAGCACCAGAATTGATAGCAGCCTTAAGGTTACGGGGACCATTGTACACATCATAACCTCCTAAAACATCTGCAATGAAAATCGAGTTGAACTTTCCCTTTTCCAATAGTTTGGCTAAGTCGATCCAGTACTTTAGATCCTTCTTGTAGGATCTATCGTCAGGGTGTTTCCACAAGCCAGGGGCCTGGTGGCCACTGGTTCCCATTTCGAAGGCATTAATAATAAGTGGTTTTCTCTCTTTAGTCATTGTATTGTATAGTAAAATTAAGTAAGAGCATGAAGAACACTACAACCTATCAATCAAAATCCAGGATACAAGGCTACTCCCAGGACATGAAACCCCCCGTGCACACACGTGTGGAATAGTATCCTTTGATTAGAAATCGTCAATGTGTAATTACAAATCGATTACTTGCGATTGCAAATATTCAATGCACTGATAACGCCTGTGTGGCTGATGATAATAGTGCTACCATTTTTGCCGTCCCTTGCATAAAGATTAACTCGCTTTGCATATACACCACTCAAACCTTAAATAAAATTTGCAACACACTAAAACCATATTACGTGATTTGGAACTTGAAACCAGTGTATTATGGCTCACTACGATTTGGTGCATATCTTACTGAAGTCAATAGAGGATCGATTTCTTGATCCCTGCAGAGTTTTATTGAACAACCCTTTATATACAGTTGTACTTGTGTATTCATGTACAAAAGAGTAACTTCATATCATTAATTTGCAGTAAAAATGAGTAGCACAGAAGTAGAGCTATTAGGAAAGGGCGTTGGTTATGGAGTCCTCATTGGTGTAGGTGGGTTTTTCGCAATCTCAATCGTAGTTGCAACCAAGTTGATGGGTAAGTATTTGCACGAAAATGCCAACTCCACGGAAATGTTCATGGTTGCAAACAGAACAGTTGGGATTGGCTTAACTGCTAGTGCTGTTTACTCGTCATGGACTTGGGCAACTGAATTTCTATGGTCTGTTACCATGGTTTATAACTATGGAGTGATGAGTGGCTACTACTTTGCTTCTGGACTTGCCTTCCACATTTGTCTCATGAGTGTGGTGGGAATATTATCCAAGAAGAGGATCCCCAGTAGTCATACCTGTCTTGAGATTGTTGACTTGAGGTATGGAAGAGCATGTCATCTTTTGTTCATGTTTTTGTGCTTGGTAAACAACTTGTTGTCTTGTTCATTCATGATTTTAGGAGCAGCCGGCGCTATTTCAGTTATTGCTGGTAATTTGCACATTGTGGCTAGCACCATGTTAATTCCCTTTGGTGTACTCTTGTACACAACTGTAGGGGGGCTTAAATCGACCTTCCTCACGGATTTTGCGCACACATTTATATTGTTAATTATCTTGTGTTATGTTAACACGGCAGTTTTACAATCGCCACATATTGGCGGTATCGATGGTCTTTACGATCTTGTGATGCAACATGAGGGGGATAGGTACATTGAGGGTAATTTTGAAGGGTCATTTTTGACTGGAAAGTCTAAGGGTGCCATTATTTTTGGAATCATACATACTATTGGTAATCTAGGATTAACTGTTATGGATAGTTCTTTCTGGCAAAAGAGTTTTAGTTCTGATATCCATGCTGCTGTTCCAGGGTACCTTTTGGCTGCGGTGACTATATTTGCCAACGTTTGGCCCTTGAGTACAATTGTTGGTTTGGCTAACATTGTGTTGGAGGACAACCCTATTTTCCCCACCTACCCGAGAAAGATGACCACACATGAGATAAACAGTGGGTTTGGCACTCCCTTTGTGTTGAAGGCTGTGCTTGGAGATGGGGCCCTTGGGGCCATGTTGTTGGTGTTCTATTTGGCTGTCACTTCCACCGTGAGTGCACAAATGATTTCGGTCAGTAGCATCATTTCTTTTGACATCTACAAGAAGTATATTAATCCAAAAGCTCAAAACAGACATTTGATCAGAGTATCGCACTTTGGGGTTATATTCTTTGGGTTATTTTCTGCAGGGTTTACCGTGATGTTACAATACGTTGGTGTGGACCAAACATGGTTTGGATACTTCTTATCGATGGTGATTTGCCCCGGGGTGATTCCGTTGGTGATGACCATCACTTGGGATAGGCAAACTACGCTTGCGGCGTTTGTTTCTCCAGTGGTTGGGGGTGTTGTTGGTATTGCTGTTTGGCTTTCCACGGCATATCATTTCTATGGCGAGGTGACAATTGTCAGCACGGGACAACAATTGCCCTGTTTGTACGGTGGATTGACGACTATTTTACTCCCGGGAATTGTCTCTGTATTAATCAGCTTGACGATTAATCCCCACAAGTTCAATTGGGACAAGTTTCAGGAAGCCAAGATCATCATTGCTGAAGAAGACGTTCCAACCCCGCCAGATGGGGTTTCCACAGTTACTTCAAATTCAAGTGGTAATGAGGGCAAAGAAACACCAGTTAAGAAACAGGAATATAGTGTGACGGAAGATTCGCAAAGCAGCAGTAATGAAGAACTTGAAGATGAATTGAAATTGAAAAAGAGAGTGGACTTGTTGGTAAAAATTGCTTACGGATCTTTCATCGTTATATTTCTTGTGACTTGGGTTCTTTGGCCACTCCCATTATACAGAAACTATGTATGGAGTCGGGCATTTTTTAGAGGATGGACTGGAGTTTCTCTCTTTTGGGTTTATTTTGCCTTTTTCGCTATAGGCGTGTATCCGTTGTATGACGGAAGACATTCGTTGAAGAAGGTTTTCAAAGGGGTATACAACGACTACATTAGAAGAAAGTAGCGATATTAATATACACGAGTAGTACATGTCATTATAGAGAGACTTCCGCGAGTATAGCCTCAGAAAGGCTAAACATCAGTCTCTTTGGATGGAAATGGCTGCAAAGTCGTGCAATTCCCATCACGTGATACAAATACATAATTTTTTTTCATTTGATAGAACGCTCACAGTCCACCTTTGCTCAGTCTTCTCTCTACACAACCAGGATGGCCATCAAAAAGACCCAGGTGAGTGCGGCGCTCCCGCCATTACCTCGGCTCAAGATTAGAAGGGCTACGGTCACCAAGCAAACCAACCAGTGTTTTGTATTGATGACATCGCTTTTGAACTGCTGGGCAGCCAATGGAGAAGGTGCGGCTTCGTGTCTCGCATTTGAAACTGACTTGAAAGGGTGTATGGAGACGTACAAGCCGAAGAAGGAGCAGGTGTCTTCTATCAACTACCATGCTGCTAGATTATACCCCAAGTTGAGAGGCAAGAGAAACGATTAGATGGAGTGCGAGGTTTGGAGAGAATGAAAAGAATAACAAAAAAAATCTCCAGTAATTCATTGTAAATATGTATATAGAGGTCACAGGGATAACTGTGTATAATAAACCAGAGTACGTTACGAATAGCAAGAATAACTAACGTGTAGTTGGAATGGAAAGACACCAAAGCCACCAAAAAAGAAGGACAAAATGAAAAAAAAAAATAACTTGCGATCTCTGTGGATCGAACACAGGACCTTCAGATTGCAATTCTGGATTGGACCGAAGTTTATCTTCAGTCTGACGCTCTCCCAACTGAGCTAAGACCGCAAATTCTTATTGGGACTAGAGAAACAACTGGATACACCAGTCGGTGACTGGTCAGATAATGATTAAGCACTGTATGCCGCTATTCGTGTGATGGGGTGTGTAACACAAGCATGGCGCTTAATAGACTACTTTAACATTCCTGTAGTACGATTGCAGTGTATCGCTGGGTCTGAAAAGGTTGCCTGCTAGCCAAATCTGGCTCGTTCTTTCATAGCCTAGGCATATGTGCCTGCCTGCCTGCCACGGAAAAAAGGGGAGCGGAAAAGAAAAAAAAAATTGAGAGAACGAGCGTAATCGGGCAAGAAGAGTGAAAGTGTAGTGCCACAAGTATGCATTGTGCTATCAGCCGCAAGTAAGCATCGCCGCCCGGCGATTCGAACCTATTATGGTGGCTGTAGAAAATTCGGAGAACACCTTCTCCCGCGGCAATTAAACTGGGTAGTATGTGCCCCTGCGAGTGCACCTTAGTCAGCTCAAAGAATGCGTGGAAAGCCTCATAAATTTCATAACCAAAGGCACGAAGCTCTGGGGAAAGAAAAAGAAAAAAAAAAAAAAAAAAAAAAAGAGCCACAAACAAAAAAAAACCCGGCCAAAAAAAAAAACAAAAAAAAAAAAAA
>PPIY02000075.1:0-18757 GCA_003707405.2 Dujonia schatavii | reverse complement strand
CCTCCGGCGGCGCTCCCGCGGGGCAACTCCGTTGGGGAGCCTCCTTCGGAGAACAGCTCCACGCAGTGGTCTCCACGAAGTGGCCCGAGCGGAGCGGACGCGCGTGCCCCCGGCAGGGCTAGGAACAGTCCAGAGCTGTGTGCCTCCGGCGGCGCTCCAGCGGGGCAAGAGCCGGCGCGTGCTGTGTAGATGTCGTGGTATTAGTATATAGTACATACGCTCAGAGGTAGGTGAACTCGTCGAGCTTCTCGTTCGTCAACTGCACGTGGAGCGCCTCGTTTTGCGCGTGTCTCGCGAGGTGGTCGAGCGACATTTCGAGCTTGAGCCGGCTCTCCTGCAACTCCACGAGCTGCTTGTCCACTGCGTCGAGCTCCTCTTGTCTCTTGTCGAGTGCTCGTGCTGTGCTTTCGTTTTTGATCTGGAGCGTTTGCACCCATTGCAGCCCGTGTATCTTTTTTGTTGTGTGCGCTCCCCCTATGCTGCCTCCATCTCTGCTTTTGTTTCGGTGCGGTGCTCCTCCGGCCCCGCTGCCGCTACTGCTGCTGCTGCTGCCACTTCCGTACTTGTGGTTGGTGGCCTCCGTTCCTGCGGTGCCGTGTCTCTCGTCGCTGCTTGGTCCGTACCGCCGTTCTGGCCGCTCCATCCGTTCGCCCCAGTCTGGCCGTCCGTGTCCGTACGCGTGGCCTGTCGCTGGTCCGTGTGCCTGTGTCGCATGGCTGCCTTCGTAGCTGCTGCCGTAGCTGCTGCCGTACCCGCTGCCGTATCCGCCGCCATAGCTACCGCCACCCGCGCTGTGGCCCGGTCCGTGCCGGTCGTCTCGTCCGGGACCGTACCTGTCGTATGAGTCGTATTCGCGCGACCCGCGGCTGGGTCCGTAGTAGTTATCGCGGCCGCCTCTGCCTCCAGACTGGCCCCTGTACGGCGCGCCCAGTCCCCGGTGCGAGCCGCCTCTTCCACGGCCCCTGTACCCTCCGCCGCCACTGCCTCTGTACGTGTCGTTGCCTCTGTGCTCCATGCTCGTGCGTGTGCAGTTTGGTCGCCGTCAGCTCGCTGGAGAGGCCCCTCCGAAAGGTTTGGCATTTTTCACTGCTACTGCTGTCACGTGTTTGTGCACGTGATCGCATCACGCGACCTGTCATTACGTTTCCCAAAACGGAGGTCGTGAAAGATCAAATCGAAAACAAGATCTACAACCGCAGGCCAACATTTCTAGAAGCCCCACGGCCAGGACAAGGCAAAACGTAAATAGACAGTAGCAACGTAGAGCTCAGAACCACAGACACGGGCGCACGGCAACCACTCGCGATCCACACCTTCAGGACTCGCAAACACTTTCACCGCCGCAAAAACACTCCGCCGCTTTCTTTGGCACTGCTCAGGCTGCAACGAGACACGCACTTGCGCAGCCACCTCGCACCAAAAGTCCACCCAAGCACCGACAAAGACTCAAAAGGCACCCAAATCTTTTAAATCCCCAAGCCACCAAAGACCAAAGACCGGTCTTCGCTTCGGTTCTGAACCCTTCGGTCTGAACCCTTCGGTCTGAACCCTTCGGTCGGTCGCTTCCATCGCCGCTGCTGCGTTCCGTAGTGAGCACTCTAGCCACCAGTCACTCTCAGCACTCGTCCTCTAGCCAGCGTAATACTGTGCCTTTGCTTATCCAACCGTTCATGGACGCGCTATTCGAGATCGCCTGGAGCAACTCCACGCCCACGCAGTCTCTCCCGCTTGAGCAGCTCCCTCGCTTTGTGCGAGCGGTGGAGCAGCACTGGATGAAGGCTGCCAGTCTCTCGTCTCCGCCGCTCACCTCCGACCCCCACGCCATGTGTCGAGTCAGCAGGTGGGTGCAAACCACGAGACCCGACGCCTCCATCCCTCCACTCACAAATTCCGTAGACTGGCCCATACATGGCGGCTCTTCGCTCACAAGTTGCGACGACTCGCCCACAGGCCCAAACTGCCCGGTGCAGGCACCGGAGACAGCGGGGCAGCCGGAACTTACGAAGGAAGAGGCGCGCAGTCTCTTTTCCGTGCTCCTCGCTGATGCCAACGTTGTCGACTGCGAGTCGATCGGGGGGACGCACGGCGACTTGTCTGCGCACCGCTACTACACCGACAGGCACAGCACTGTGCTCGCGGGCTCGAGCGCGCAAGACGAGCTCTCCTGCAGCGGCGCCAGCTACGACGTAAGAGGGCACCTGCACAACAACCGCAACTGGCAAGCGTCCCACGCGGCGGGGAGCAGGACGGGCGGAGGAACGGCGTCGGGCGACGAGTCCGAGTACGACGAGGACGTTGAGTCCATCATGGACATGGCGTCTGCGTCGCCGTCGATCTACGAAGAAGACCCGGCCAAGTCGTACCTCCGCGACTCGCTCTTCGAAATCAACAAGCAGCATCTCCGCATCCGCAGCAAGTTTCTCACCTCCGAGTTGCTTCTCCGGGACCTCGTAGAGCAGAACGCGGCGGACTTTTCCACCCTCGCCTACTTGCGTGAAGCAAACGCGGGCGTCCACACGCGTATCGTTGCGATGAAGCACGAGTTGCAAGACTTGCAGCACTTGGCTGTCAGCACACGCGGCCAGGCACCGCCGCCCGAATCAGACGCAGGCGCTGCCGCGCTCTTGCCGCCCTTCGTGGTGCCGAAATCAGACGAGTTTGCAGCCACAGTGCCACCGCCAGCACCCAAGCAGCCGCGTGAACCGGCTACAGAGCCCCCGGTTTCCGCGTCCACTACACAGGCATCGACGCTTCCAACACCCACCGCCACGCCCCGGCCACTGGCCCCAGCACCGCAATCCACGTCGATACGACACCGCGGCCAGAACAAAGCCGCCGCGTCGCTGCTAGAGGAGGCTCCAGACTCAAACACCAGCGCACCCAGCCATCTGCCCGCGCTTGAGCCGGCGCTCCCCCTCGTGGTCGTCCTCCTCCTTCTCTGCATCCTCTCGTACCTCTTTAGGAAATAAACATTGCATCTGCCCGTCGTAGCCCATGAACGTGCCAGCGATTGGCTTCCGCACGCCACTGTGGCCACTGCAACGGCAGCCAATCGCTGTGCCTCCGGCGGCGCTCCCGCGGGGCAACTCCGTTGAGGGGCCTCCCTTCGGGAGAACAGCTCCACGCAGTGGTCTCCACGAAGTGGCCCGAGCGGAGCGGACACCATGCCCCCGGCAGGGCCACCAGTACACCACTAGTACGCTGGTGCCTCCGGCGGCGCTCCCGCGGGGCAACTCCGTTGGGGAGCCTCCCTTCGGGAGAACAGCCCCACGCAGTGGTCTCCACGAAGTGGCCCGAGCGGAGCGGGCGCGCGTGCCCCCGGCAGGGCTACGACCAGTCCAGTGTGCCTCCGGCGGCACTCCCGCGGGGCAACTCCGTTGAGGTGCCTCCTTCGGAGGACGCGCGTGCCCTGGCCGCTGCTACAGTTGTGTGTGTACTCGTTTATTAGCCCATATTTACCGACCGCGGATAAGTGTCGTACGCGTCTGTGTCTTCCTGGAAGTACGGGTGCACGATTGCTCTCTTTGCGCTGATTCTTCCGCTTGGGTCGTACACCAAGAGCTGCTCCAACAAATCCACGCCTGTCTCGTCCAAGGTGGGCACGTAGTCGCTCAACTGTTTCTTCAGCCACTTCGGGAACGTTGGCTTGAAGTCCGGCAAGTACGACACGTCGGGCCACGTCTCCTCTGTTGGCGTGCCCAAGATGCGGAAAATGCGGAAGATCTCGTCGATCTCGGAGTCCCCGGGGAAGAGCGGCTTGCGGTTGCACATCTCGGCAAAGATGCACCCCACCGACCACATGTCCACGCCCGTCAGGTACTGCTTGCCGCCCAACAAGATTTCCGGGCTCCGGTACCACAACGTCACCACCTCGTGCGTGTAGGCCCGGAGGGGCACGCCAAACGCGCGCGCCAACCCAAAGTCGGCCAACTTCAAGTTACCCTCCTTGTCAATCAACAAGTTTTGCGGCTTCAAGTCGCGATGGAGCACGCGGTGGCTGTGGCAGTACTTGATGCCCTTGACCAACTGGTTCATAAACCGCTTCACCATGTCGGAGCCAAGCCCAACGCCCGCGGGGATGGACTCCATGTACTTCTTCAAGTCCAAGTCCAAGAACTCACACACAAGATACAACTTGTGCGAGTCCGAGTGCACAATGTCGTAGAGCCGGACAATGTTGTTGTCGCGCATTTCCTTGAGGAGCGAAATCTCGCGGATCGCGGTCGACGGCACCCCCTCGTCCTCGCTCTCCAACCGGATCTTCTTGAGTGCAACCACCCGGTTGTTGTGCTTCGTGTCGAGCGCCTTGTACACCACTCCGTACGTGCCCTCGCCCACCTTCTCCTGCCTGTGGTAGTCTGAGAGTTCTACCATCTGTGTGTGTGTGTGCGTGTGTGCGTGCGTGCTGTCCGGGTGTGCGACGGGTTTGCGACTGCCTGTTTTGTTCTGGTGCTGGCGTGAGAGAGACGACACGTGCCTGTGAAAGAGCCCAGAGCAATGTGTGCCTGCCGCGCCTGCTCGTGTCGCTGTGTTGCAGGCAGGCGCGTTTTTCTCCGTTTGTTTTGGTGCGGCTGCGAACTGCCGGACACCCGCTGCCTCGAGTCTCTGCGCTCACGCCTGCACTCCCGAAGGGAGCCTCCTCAACGGAGTTGCCCCGCGGGAGCGCCGCCGGAGGCACACCTGCTGGTAGTCCTGCCGGGGGTAGGCGCGTCCGCTCCGCTCGGGCCACTTCGTGGAGACCACTGCGTGGGGCTGTTCTCCCGAAGGGAGGCTCCCCAACGGAGTTGCCCCGCGGGAGCGCCGCCGGAGGCACACGAGCTGCTGCACTACTGGTAGCTCTGCCGGGGTAGGCGCGTCTGCTCCGCTCAGGCCACTTCGTGGAGACCACTGCGTGGGGCAACACCATGCCGTGTGTGCTAGCAGCCTGCCGCGGCGCGGGCCCGCGTGGACTCTACGGTGCTCTCTGTATTCGTGTATTCGTAATCGTGACGTCGTAACGTGCAGCGGCGCCTCTACTCCCTACGCGCACTCCTGCTTCTATCTATTCTCTCTATGTATTGGTGGCAGTGCCTGCGCTGGCTGGCGCGCCGCCGGAGGCACACGCGGCCTGGATTACTGCTAGCCCAGCGGGAGCGCCGCCGGAGGCACTCGCGGGCTGCTGAACTGCTGGTACCCCTGCCGGGGGCACGCGCGTCCGCTCCGCTCGGGCCACTTCGTGGAGACCACTGCGTGGAGCTGTTCTCCCGAAGGGAGGCCCCTCAACGGAGTTGCCCCGTGGGAGCGCCGCCGGAGGCACTCGCCCACTGGTGGTAGCCCTGGCACGCTGCGGCCACCTGGTTAGTGCCACCGCGGGCTGCTCTAGTGGTTTTCGGAGCCGTCGCCTGCGGCGCACACCTTGATTTCTCTTCCCCACTCGCTGTTGAGGATTTGTTTGCCGTTGATACGGCGCTCTGGCTTCGGGTCGAGAATGCTGTAGATGACGTTTCTGCACCGTGCTCGCTTCAACAGCTCGATGGGCTCGTATCCCAGGGCGTCTTTTCTTTTCAACAAGTACTCGTGGAAGAACTCGTCTCTTTTCAGGTCTGCCAATTTCCACAACTGTCTTCCCGTGCGCATTGCCATGTATATGACTCCGCATGCCCAGATGTCGACGCACCGCGGGTCAAATTGCTCTTGCAGAAACTCTTCCGGTGCTATGTATGGCGACAGTCCGCTGATTCCCTCGCTCAATTGGATTTCCTTTTCCCAGGCCATTTTGAAGCACTCGCTGTTGCCAAAGTCAGTGATTTTGAGCACTCCTCGTTGTGTGAGGAGCAAGTTTTCTGGCTTCAAGTCCTTGTGGCTCACCCCCATCTCGTGCATGTAGTTGACTCCGCGGATCAACTGCTTGAAGAAGCAGTCTGCCTCTGCGTACTCCAACTTTCCTGCCGCGATGATGAGCGTGTACAAGTCTCCGCCCGAGCAAAACTCCATCACCTCGCAGTAGTCGCCCTTGGCGTCCTTCAACAAGTCGAGCGTGTCGATAATGTTGATGTTTTTGAGTGACGACGAAATACAAAACTCGCTTGTGAGCCGCCGGTTGTATTTTTGGTCCAGCTCCAGTGGTTTCCGTTTGAATTCTTTTACAGCGTACAACACCTCTTCGTTCGAGTTTTGGTCTCTCTTGTGTGATACCCGCACCACTCCGAAAGAGCCCTTCCCAATCACCTCTTGGCATCTACCGTACTTCTCTACAAATGACCGGCAGTCTTGCGCTGAGGCGTCTCCCTTCACGTTGCCGTGGTATGGCGATGTGTTGTTTTTCACTTGTGACACGAGCCCCGCGAAAAGCGTTGGCGGTTTCTTTTCCCCTCCAGATCCAGCTCCTTCGCCATTCTGCGCTGCTGCTGCTGCTGCTGCAACGGCAGCCGCCAGCGAAGACCCGTTCACCGCCAACAAGTTGTGCACCTCGCTCTTGGCCTCGTCCCGGAGCTTTTTCGCTCCAAGCAAATCCTTGAGCATATTGGAGAGCTTTTCCTGGCGCTTGGCCGACCGGAGGTTGTGCTCGTGCGAACCGTTCTCAAGCATCCGAAACCGCGGCTTGTTGTTCATGGCGGCGTTGCCAGGAGCCAGAAGCCCGAGATTCGTGTGCGAGCCGTTGCCGTGGTGTCCTGCGGCGGCGACGCCTGCGCCTACGCCGCCAGACCCTGTTATTTTCACCGATGAAGACCGCGACACCGACGTGCCCGTCGACGAGACTGGCGTGCCGTTGGCGCCAATGCTGTTGCTGCTCCCCGGTGCTGCTGGAGCCTGCATACCTCCCACGCCTCCGCTGCTGGCGCTTGGTCTCCGTAGCACCGATGAAGACCGCGAAATTGGCGGTGATCGTATCACAGAGTGCGCTTGTGTTTGGTGGTCTTCTGGGTGCCCCACTGATACGCCGCTGCCTCCTGTTGCTGCTCCTCCCGCCCCATACTTAAAATGCGAACCGTTGCTCTGTGGCTGCGACGTGCGCGGTGACAAGCTGAGCTTTCCCCCTCCAACAACTCCTTGCACTGGCCCGGGCCCGGGCCCTGCGGGAGACTGCGAGTTTGGGGTTCGCGTGGGCGAGCCCACATAGTTATCGCCCGAGGGCGTGGTGGGCGATGAGTAGCCGGAAACCGACCCGGTGGTGCTTCCTCCACCGCCGCCGCCAGCACTGCCGCTGTCTGCGGCACCGGCGCCCGTGTTGAGCCCGTAGATGCCCTTGCGAATGCTGCGTAGCTGCTCTTCTCGAGCCCGCTTCTCCACCTCCTCCTCCTTGTCCTCCTCCTTGCTCAAGCTGAAAAGCTTGCCCAACTTCGAAAGCGATCTCTTTGGTTTGGAGTCGCCCATCTGCCTGTCGCTGCGGGGGAGATATGTGGCTGTTGGCTCTGCCCTGGTGCCTTGTGTGCCAGAGTCTCGCTCCCAGCTCTTTCCAGCACGACGTGTGCTGCGCTGGTGTGGTTGTTTTTCGTGCTGCGAGCGCCTGTACTCGCGTGTGTGCTTGTCTCCGAAGCGCGTGCCTGTCTGTGCCTGTCTGTGCCTGCCTGTGCTTGCCTGTGCTTGTGTCTGGTGTGCTGTTTAGGGCCCTTTTCTTACTAATAAAAATTTTCAGATGTACGCAGAAAAATATTTGGCCCATGCCTGGCGCCCCTTCTTCATACAGGAAGCCCAGGGGGCATGGACATGGGCATGGGCTTTGGCGCGGGGGGGGCGCCATGACGCAAATTTTTTTAGCGTTTGGCAGCGCTAGCGGCTGCGACTCAGCGCTAAATCGCCTGCGCGTGCGCGGATTCTGCACATGCGGTACGGCCACGGGCGCTATTTTGGTGCTGCTTGGCTACTTTAGGCTTTTACGAGATCCCAGGGGGGCTTTGGCGTCGCTGTGTTGTGGGGCTCGCGGGGCTGCTGGCGCCTCCTGTCGGCACTGGGCGGCACTGGGCGGCACACTGGGGAGCGGTTAGCTTCAGACGCACTAGGCAGGGTGAAGATGTGGCCAGAAGGGAGCCATGCAGCTGTCTCCTCTGTAGTTTGGCAGATCAGGCAGCGTGAGGCTGTGAGGCTTGAGGCTGTGAGGCTGTTTCGGTTCGCAGCCAGATTTTTCTTGGCCTCTCGCGATAACGCGGCTAATGGCACCGACTGGTGGCGCACAGCATGCGAGGAGAGACAAGAGCAGAGTGGAGCAGAGTGGAGCAGAGTGGAGCAGAGTGGAGCAGAGAGGAGCAGAGTGGAGCAGAGTGGAGCAGAGAGGATCAGAGTAGAGCAGAGAGGAGCAGAGTGAGTAGAGTGGATCAGGGAGGAACAGGGAGGAACAGGGAGGAACAGGGAGGAACAGGGAGGAACAGGGAGGAACAGGGAGGAACAGGGAGAAGTATAGTCGATCAGAGTTGATCAGAGAGAAGATCTAGGTAGTACTACTAGGCAGAATTTAACCGTGCGGCTGCATCCTGGTATCTGGGACCCCGTGGGCACAATGAGCACCAAGCAGCGCTGTCACTCTGACCCTGCGTACGAGAGGTGACAACTACACGTTGCAGCAGTCGCTTCTGGCGGGTCATTCTCTTCTCACGGCCTCTCCTATCTTGTACTGCCCTTGTAGCTGCTCTCCCAGTGCGCCTATCCTAGCCTGCTAAAAATAAGTTGGCATGTGGGGTGAGCGCGCTGACATCATCCCGCGCCGCCGCCACCAGCTGATCGGGTGAGTCGCGCGCAGCCCCATGTCTCCCGCCACTCCCGATCCGCCTACAGATCCACCTCGTGCCTCATCTCACCCCGTCTTGTGGGGTTTTGGCAGCCTCTATCGCCCACTAGGCGCCCTAGCGTGAGAATTCCGCTTCGTGTACGCAATTCCGCACCGACTGCGTCTGCGAATCTCCGCTGCTGCGTTTCCGCTGCTGCGTGTGCGCTGCCGATGCATTGCTGCAAAATCTGTCACAGTGGCCTCGCCCAGCAGCCAGGGGCCCCCGGCAGGGCTACGACCAGTCCAGTGGGTGTGCCTCCGGCGGCGCTCCCGCGGGGCAACTCCGTTGGGGAGCCTCCCTTCGGGAGAACAGCCCCACGCAGTGGTCTCCACGAAGTGGCCTGAGCGGAGCGGACAGTATGCCCCCGATAGGGCTACCAGTACCAAGTGGCTGCGGCCATCGTATGGCACCAGCAGTGCACCCTGCGAGGCACCCCGACTCACCAGCAGCACCGTCAATCGGTTGTCGCGACGTTGTGTTCGCACAACCGCTGCCAGTCCTGCCCACCGATTCGTCTGCCTCCTCTAAGTGTGCTACGCTCTCCTGCTCTCTCCAATCTTGCGTCTTGTCTGCCCTCGCTGTGCTGCCTGCCTTCTCTCTGTTGCATATCTTCTCTGTTGCATACCTTCTCTGTGCTGCCTCTGTACCTCTCGTGTCTCCGCACGCTACTCTTGTGCCCCAGTCCCGTGCCCATTCCCCGTGCGTGCTCTGCTCCTGCCTCTGCCTCCTGTATACTTGTAGCACCTGCGGGCCGCTCGTATTTCTTGTGTTGCTTTTCGCTGCCGCAACCACACTCTTCTTCTTGCTCTGCCTCGACTCCGAGACCTCTCCTTCGTCTCCCCCTCCATGTCGATACTATCCCTCCCCTTCACATTCGCGTACGCGGTGGCCGCGGCGTTCTTCAACGGCGCGCGCTTGTTGCTTGCGCTCCCGCTCGCCTGCGTGGGCTGGCTCCACACCTTGTTCCACCACCTAGTGGTGCTGCCCGTGGCCAAGCTGGTGGACGTGGCTGTGTTCGCCGCCTTGATCCCGGCCAACGTCGCGCTCTACATTCTCGGCATCGACACCGCAGACGCCGCCGCCGTGTGGCTCCACGTGCAGTTCTTCGCCTCCACCGTGTACCACTTTGTTGCCGTTGCAACCATCGTGGGCGCGCTCGTTGGCGTGTTTGTGGGCATCGAGCTCGGCCTCATCAGCTATCTCTTGACCCCGCGCCGGCGTGTGAAGCTGCCGCAACAAAAAAAGCAAGAACCAGTCGTCCACGCTGCCTTTGCCGAGAGCCAGACTCACCCCCACTACCAGCAGCAACAGCAGCAGCAGCAGCAGGAAGCAATTACGCCACTGCTCCTCGAAAATGCCCCCAACAAACAACTCCCGCTCAAAATCTCCAACTTCAAAATCGACATCCAGTACGACACGCCGTCGCCAGAAGGCACCCCGCAACAAGATACCTTGACGCCGGCAGACCTCCTCGAGGCCATCGAAGCGTTCGATAAGAGCAACAGGAAGACGATACAGAGCAGCGGCACGTCCAGCGGCGAGACCGCAGACTCGCTCAAGCACAGACAGGGCGACTCGCTCCGCACGGAAAACGACTTGTTCACGGTGAGAACAAACGACACAGACATCACGTACCCCACCCACGAGATCAAGAACTACACGCGCGATTGAGCCGCCGACCGCACCGGCGGACAACTCCGTTGGGGAGCCTCCTTCGGAGAACAGCCCCACGCAGTGGTCTCCACGAAGTGGCCCGAGCGGAGCGGATGGGCGTGCCCCCGGCAGGGCCGCCAGTCGTCCAGCAGCCCGTGTGCCTCCGGCGGCGCTCCCGCGGGGCAACTCCGTTGAGGTGCCTCCTTCGGAGAACAGCCCCACGCAGTGGTCTCCACGAAGTGGCCCGAGCGGAGCGGATGGGCGTGCCGCCGGCAGGGCCGCCAGTCGTCCAGCAGCCCGTGTGCCTCCGGTGGCGCTCCCGCGAGGCAACTCCGTTGAGGAGCCTCCTTCGGAGAACAGCCCCACGCAGTGGTCTCCACGAAGTGGCCCGAGCGGAGCGGACGTGCCTACCACCGGCAGGACTACCAGCAGCCCGCGAGTGTCTCCGGCGGCGCTCCCGCGGGGCAACTCCGTTGGGGAGCCTCCTTCGGAGAACAGCACGCAGTGGCCTCTACGGAGTGGCCCGAGCGGAGCGGATGGGCGTGCGCCCAGCAGTGCTACAAGGGCCGCGTGTGCCGGAGGGGTGCCCTCTCCTGGGCTCAGGAGTTGGCTACACTTAAGTATCATTCATTGTATTGCGTATATACACATACATGCTAGTCGTTATGTTGCGCCTACTGCAGGCTGAGAAACTCGGTGTAGTACAGACCAAACACGTTCCAGTGGAACTTCACCAAGGATGCGATGCGGGTGGCGATGTTTGTCATTTCCGATGTGGCTGCTGGCGGTGTTGTTTTCGTCAGGAGTGGGAATTTCTTGCCGCTTACTAGTGGCACCGCTTCGCCTGTGTTTGTGCTCGCGGTTCCCGTGTGTTTTGCGCTGCTGCTGCTGCTGTTTGTGGCCGTGCTGTTTGTGCTTGACGCCAGGGCTGTTCCCCCGGTGGCGGAGCCCAAACTGCCGGCAATTTCAACCAACAACTCCTTGAACACCTTTTCTTCCATTAACCCGTACACCTCCAGGTTTGGCTGGATTTGCTTGATCAACCACGAGTATGAAAAGTCAATCATTTGCTGGTTGAGTGAGGTGGCTCCGTATGCGTTTTTCACCAACTGTAACAGAATTGCGTTCACGTTTCGGGTCCACTTTATGGTCCCGTTGTCGTCGGTCACAATCGAGAGAATTTCCTCTTGGATCCGGTTGATGGTCTCTGGCAGAAGGGCCTGGCTCTTTTGTGTCGGTGTGAGCTTGCTTTGGTTGTTGAATATGAGCTGCTTGTAGAGCACCACGCAGAGCTGGATGCACACGAGTTGCCGGATATCTGCGCGGAGGAGTATGAGCCGCGTGTGGTCGAATGCGAGGGTCGAGGGGAACTCGTTCACCATCTTGCGGCATGAGAGGAGGTCGAGGATCGACGAGATGAGGAATCGCCGCGCGTTTGCTCCTGTGAGCACTGGTTTGGCCTTGGGCCCTCCTCTCTCTACGGAGGTGGCCCCAGCACCAGTGCTGGCGACACCCGGAGCCACTGCCGGAGCCACTGCCGTGGCTCCGCCAAACAACTTCTCCATCATCTCGGTCTTCTTGTAGTAGCCCCTGTAGTACCACTTCAACAGATCCTGGATATCCAACTTGTGGTGGGCTATCAACTGGCTAAAGTAGTCCTTTTCGAATTCTACGGCGGTTTCAATCAAAACCGGTCTCAATATGCGTATTTGGTGGTTGGCCACGTCCAATTTCATCGCCTCCAAGATCAGAAAGATCATTCGCAACCCGCACACGAGTTTTTCTACCGAGTTTTCGTTGTTTGCCTGCGTGAACTTGCTCACCATCTCCGTGACCCAGTTGTCTCTCATTGGCGCGCAGTGGCACTTGAAAATCTTGCCCAACCAGTTGGCGAGCGAGACAAAGTCAAACGTGCCGATCGAGAGCTGCTGGATGAGCAAGTCCATGTCCATAATGTCATTTACGTTGTTACGGTCCTTGTACGGGAGAAGCGACAAGAGAATGTCGCGGAGCGTGACGAAAAGCAGCGGGATCCGCAGTGTCTTGAGGTTGAAGTTTTTGAGCACAAAAATGCTGTGGCACTCCTTTTCAATCTCGCTCCAGTAGTTGTCGATGATGTTTTTCTTTCTTTTGCCTCTCTCTCCGTCAAGATTGGGCCGGAACTGGAGTTGCGGGTCAAAGAGAATGTCGTGTCTGAGTTGCGGGTTTTTGAGGATTTCGTGGAGGTCAATCTCCTTGAGTGATTGGAGGTTTATTGGTGGGAGAAGTGGCGCGGACATGTGGTGTGTGTGTGTGCTGCGGCTGTGTCCGAGTCCGCTGCTTGCTGGGTGTCCGTGTGAGAGTGTGTGTGTGTGCCCGTGCGCGTGTGGGTGGTTGTGTGGGTGGGCTTGAGCGTGCGCGTGCGCGTGGGCATGGCCTGCCGACGTGTGGCCGCTTGTGGTGGCACCGTTTGGTGCGCCCGTCCCTGTCCCACTTGACACGGCGGCAGCTGCGGCTGCTGCCGCTGCTGATGCCGCGTCCACGCCGCCTACTGCGTGTGCGAGACCCCCGGTTGCTACGCTGCCGGCGGGACCGCCGGCGAGGGTGTGTGCGCCAGCGGATGCTCCAGAAACAGCAGCCACGGGGAGATGGGCAGCCACGGAGCCGGGAACGGCCACGGACGCGCCAACTGGACCAGACACAGACTGACGGCTGTAGGAGATTATTGGGAGGGATCTGCTGCGGAAACGCCTGATGAACTTGGGCGCCTTTGTTTGTATGGCGGTTTTGGATGCGGTGGTTTTGACGGCGGAAGGGAGAACCTGGCGCGTGGCCAAGGAGTTTTTACGCATCTTCTTCTTGGTAACAGCGGCTGCAGCGGTGGCAGCAGGATCCGCCTGGAGACGCGAGCGCTTCGGGTCCGGTCGTTTTGAGAAGAAGACGTTTCGGAACTGCTCTTCCGAGAACACCTGTTCTTGGTTTTCGTTTGTTTGGTTCGACATGGGGAGAGGCGAACGGACGACGGAAGGAGGGCGAACGGAGGGCGAACGAAAGACGAACGGACGACGGGAGGAGGACGAACGGAGGGCGAACGAAAGACGAACGAAAGACGAACGGAAGACGAACGAAAGACGAACGGAAGACGAACGGAAGGCAAACGAAAATGAACGAAAGCCCTAAGTCACTAGCGATGTAACGGCTGTATCGGTGAGTCGAGTCGTGTGTGTCGTGTCGAGTCGATTCGTGTGCGTCGAGTCGTGTGTGTCGTGTGTGTCGTGTGTGTGTTATGCGACGCCTAGCTTACACGTAGTAGCGACGTAAAAGACGTAGAAGACGTGTACGTAGAGTCTCTAGCGTGAGAAAAGAAGCTGTGTGCTGGCAAGACGGCCAAAAGCGCTACGGATGACAAACGGCAAACTGGACAAATAAATGATGCGAAAAAGGGATGAGCTTTAATTAATCAGGGGCGACTGGCGAAAAAAGAAAAGCTGAAAAAAGAAAGCACGTCTGCAGGCGCTCGTTACCGTAATGGGCCATTGCTGCGGATCGCAACGCTTGGCCTGGCAGCTACGCACTGCCTTCTCTTCGTATTTCGTTCCGATCCGCGATCTTTAGGGTGGGTGGTGGGTGGTGTTTTGGTGTCGTTTGTCGTATTTCTGTTGTTTCGTCGGTGGTCGTCTGTCGTCAGTGGTCGTCTGTCGTCGGTGGTCTCGTCTGTCGTCTGTCATCTCGTCTGTCGTCTGTAGTCTCGTCTGTCGTCTGTAGTCTCGTCTGTAGTCTCTTCTCTTAGGTTGCATTTTTTTCTCGCCCGCTCTTTGCTCTCGCTTTCGATCCCGCTCCTTGTCCGCTCCTTATCCGCTCCTTGTCCGCTGCTTATCCGCTGCATATCCTGCTTGTCCCCTCTTTGTCCGCTCCTCGTCCGCTCCTTGTCCGCTCGTCTATGCCTAACCATGCAGCCTCTCGTCTATGCCACTGCCCTCCCGCTCTGCCATCCACCCGTGACCGCTCGTACCTGCCACCCCATGCCATCCCTCGCAACCTCTCGCGCTCGCGCCGCTCGGATCGCCCCCCCATCGCATCGCCCACTGCGCCCGTCTCAGAATGTGGGGACCCTCGCCTGCTCGCTGCTGCCCGCGCCGATAACGGCGCATTTCTTTTTCTGATTACGCGCTCCACACCGAACAAAAAAGCAATCCTGCCCGCAAATCTCACGGCGGTGCTGCCGGACGCGGGCCGTGCGTCCGCGAAAACTCCGTGCTTCCTGGAGCCTCCACCCGTTGCGCTCGCACACGGCCGGCACAGCAGCACCGCACCGAAAAAACGCTGCACACCCACCGGCTCAGCCACTGCCCAAGGCTCCACCACGCATGGGCCACCGATATGGGCACACTTTACGAACTACGCACGAACGCACCGCCGCAAAATAGAAGCACCGCAAGATCAAGAAAAACCGCCATTTGCATGTGGAAACGACCGCTCTCTACACCGCCTACACTTGCGCTCGCACCCTCGCAGATGCAAACGCTCCTACTACACCAAGGGCCCCTGTGCCCGCCACCGGTCACAGCTCCGCTCGGGCCACGCCGTGGAGGCACCTGCGGAGGGCTGTTCTCCCGAAGGGAGGCCCCCCAACGGAGTTGCCCCGCGGGAGCGCCGCCGGAGGCACTAACGGCCCTGGACTGCTGGGGCACGCGCCTCCGCTCCGCTCGGGCCACTCCGTGGGGGCCACTGCGTGGGGCTGTTCTCCCGAAGGGAGGCCCCCCAACGGAGTTGCCCCGCGGGAGCGCCGCCGGAGGCACTAACGGCCCTGGACTGCTGGGGCACGCGCCTCCGCTCCGCTCGGGCCACTCCGTGGAGGCCACTGCGTGGTGCTGTTCTCCCGAAGGGAGCCTCCCCAACGGAGTTGCCCCGCGGGAGCGCCGCCGGAGGCACACCGGCTGCTGGACTACTGGCGGCCCTGCTGGGGGTACGCCCCCATCCGCTCCGCTCGGGCCACTCCGTGGAGGCCACTGCGTGGTGCTGTTCTCCCGAAGGGAGCCTCCCCAACGGAGTTGCCCCGCGGGGGCGCCGCCGGAGGCACACAGGCTGCTGTACCACTGGCGACCCTGCCCGTGCTCTTCTGTCCCTCGGTCGCCTGGCGAAGTGCTGGGGCCTGTGGCTGCAAAATGTGGTCGCAGCGCTCCCTGCAGGCACGCACTGGGGGTGGCCGTCTATGCGTTGGCGGCCTGCAACGTTTACGCAGCCAGTGCTTTTGACCGGCATCTCTGTTTACGAGGGGGGCTGGTGGGCTGCTTCCGAGTCTCCGCTTGTGGCTCCCCACCGTCGTATTCCTCTCGCAGCCGTCTGTTGCGACGGTGCGCTTGCGGCCTCACATGCCAGCGAAGGTTGCATGCACATGCGGCAGATCGCCATCGTTCTGGTTTACTAACCGTTGCACCCCCCTCCGGACCGTAGTCTTCCAACCGGCCCGTCTTGTTGCTTTCGTGTAGTTGGCCATCCCTCTCGTGCTGTTCTCGTGTAGTTGGTCATCCCTCTCGTGCTGTGCTGCTGGCGCGCGTGCTCCTGCCTCTGGCGCTTGCGCGTCCAATGCAGGGGGCTCTCTCGTGGCTGCGCTTATGGAGCCCTGCTTGACTTGCACCGTTGTGCGCGCTCGCAGCTGGCTGCCCCGCTCTCATGGCCCGTGTGCGTAGCCGTTCTCCGGCTTCGTATTTTGTGCAGCCTCCCGCTGCCGGTGACTGGCGCCAGCGTTTGTGCTGCACTCCGCTTGTTGTTGTCCTCTCTTGGTGCGCTTGTGTGGTTGGTCCGTTTGTCCGGTCTCTTGCTTCCCCTCCTCTTCTCTTCCTTGCTCCCTTTTCTATGCCTCCCGCAACCAAAGCCTTCCCACGTATCGAACAGTGCGCCATAATAGGGGGCTCTATACAAAAGAAACGCTCACCACAATGCCCATTCTGCCTGGAACATGAAAAAAAAAAAATATGTACCCGGATTTAAGGTTTATGCGAGGGTAGAAAATAATTGTACATCAATTTCCACATTTTTGTTTTTTTTTTTCCTTGCTGTTCATGGTGCCCGAAGGGGGTGTTGGTTAGCGCACAAACCATCGCCATTCTGCTTCGTAATGCCCTGAGTGTATCCGCTCATTACAATCGGCAAGATCGCGAGCCAAGATCGTTTCCAAAACTGGCAAAAGAAGGAAAAAAAAAAAAAAACCTTTTTTGCTTTTTTTTTTTTTTCAAATACGTAAATCAAAATCTCCTCCAGTCATCGCTCGCGCAACAAAACTGCCGTGATTTCCTTCTCTCTGCAGGATAAAGTCTATTCACGCATCGACGAGTCCCAGAGAAGGATTTTTTTTTCCGCAGAATGTGCACACGGTAGGAGAGAACAACAAATCCAGAGGCAGCGGCGCAAACGCCGTGTAGCGACACTGGTGGCATCCACCTACCCCATTTGGTTAAAGCAGCAAAATAAAAGCACCAGGACAAAGTGGACGAGTAACAAAATAAAAATATATTTTCTGTGTCCATACAAAGGACAAATGGCTCCACGAGCACGTCAGCAGCTTTCGCTGCATCGGGTCGCTTCTTTGCGGTCGACTCCGCACGTCCCCTCCTTTTGGTGTACGGGCTACGAGTGCGGACGATTGGATCTCATATTTTCTAGATGCAACGCTAGCATTCCGCCCTCTAACCCACTAAGCTGGATGCAATATCTAAAATAACGAGCACTCGCGCATACGTCGCACGGTCACGAGCGTACGCCCTGAGCAGAGCATCGTAAATGCTCCCGTCAACCCTGTCAATCTTGCGGAGGGGCTCATTCTTCGGCTAAACTTTATGTGTGTCTTCCATGTACCTCTCTCTCTCTCTTTCTCTCTCTATTTACCTCTCTATTTACTACTTTACTTTACCTCTCTACTTTACCTCTCTACACTCTCTCTCTACACTCTCTATCTCTCTTTATCTCTCTCTCTCTCTATCTCTCCCTCTCTCTTTTTATCAATCTCCCTCTTTTTATACCCTCCCTCCCTCTCTCTTTCCACTCTCCTCTACCCTCCCCCTCGGCAATCCTCTTTCGGACCTGCAACGTACCTCACCTCGCCGACTCGCAGGCGTTGCTTTGTCATTAGTCATGTAGAAAAAATAATCGCCGCACTTGTCATCACAAACTGTTCCAGATCGGGCATTGGTCGTTGCTCTCTAAACGCTCCTTCTGTGCAGTGTTTGGGTCGGGGCTCTCTTCCCTCGTGCAACCGTCCGGTGTCGTCACACTGCGTGCTCCTCTTTCAGCCTCCCTTTGTCGCCCGCGTTTCTTCAGCCTCCATCACGTAACTCCTCTTGCACCTGGCACATTCTCGACGGACACACTCCTCGTCGACTCCCCCCGTGCACTCCCCGCGTACGTTTCCCTACGCTGCTTCGCATGTCTTGCTACCTCCGTGCGCTGCGGATGCCCATGCCGGTGCGCAAAACAATGGCCCCATCGTTGCATTTCGCCGACCGCGCAGCTTTATGTGCGGGTGTTCCATCCTCCTCCATCGTCCAATTAATCGGACACATAACCGGACTTATGTTTTGACCTTGCTGTGTGTGTCACTGTGGGAATAAAATATTCCGCCCCTCCCTGCTCTCCGTGTCCGTGCGTCTGCACAGCCCAAGCCCGTGTTGTGGTTGCTGTTGCTGACTCTTGAGCCCTCTCATGATGCTGCTTCGCTGCCAAGATCTCGCTGCCAAGTCTCGTGCTTGCGTGTTTCGTGTGTTCGTGACGATGCTGTGAGGGCCGCTTGGGGATATTTGTGGCCATTTTGTGCACACCACAACGTTACATTTCTCTCCCTGATCTTTCCAGTGTGCCCTCTACGCCCTCGTTCGCTCTTCTCCTGTCATGCATGCACGAGCTTGCGGCGTCTTCCCATACTGTTATCTTCTTCACGCGCTCCCTCGTCGACCCATTTCTCCTCCCTCTTGGCGCCGTTCGTGCTCTCGAGCTTGCTCTAGTCTCTCTTCCGTTCTATCGTCTCTTCTATCGGCTCTTCTATTGTCTCTACTTCCTCCTCGACCCAACCCCCGCACCACTCCCTCCCGCGATCTTGCACACTTGTCACCGGCAATTCAGGCCCTTGCTTATACGTAAATCTTCTTTGATCGCCCGCTACACTTTTTCTGATTATTTTTTGGCCCTTCCTGTTTGGTCCCGCATTTTTGGCCCTTATTGTTCTTATCCAGCGTCTGCTTGGTCTTTGAACGGCATGTAAGCTTTCTTTTCTTTTTCTTTTCTTTTTCTTTTTTTTGTATTTTTTTTTATTTTTTCGTCTTTTTGTTTTTTTTTGTCTTTTTTTTTTCGTCTTTTTTTTTTTTTTTTTTTTTTCTTCTTTTTTTTTTCAT
>PPIY02000074.1:0-19794 GCA_003707405.2 Dujonia schatavii | reverse complement strand
CTAGTTTCGTAGCAGCTACCATTCGTCACAGGGTGTCCAGCCTTCAGACGGGCCACGAACTGGCCATGATCTCGACTTTCCTGGCCATTAGAGATCAAAAGATCTCACACTTTGTCTCAATTCGTCACTGACATCCACATGCCCGCTCTTCAGCCGTAGCTTCAGCCTGCGGTCCACCACCTTTTGGCTGCCCACTAATCACATCCTGCACATAAAGCAATACCCCAGATATTGCACCGGAGCAGAGTGGGCCCAATCGGCATTACAGTCCCACTGATTTGTGACCCCCACATTAGCGTTTTTCCAATACGGTCATAGCTACGCTTTCACAATTCGCCCACTTCAACTCCGCCGCTTTATGTCGCTCGTAGAACAAGCCAAAAAGGCCGCAGCATACAAGGCTGTAGACGAGAACTTGCCCAAGAGCGCCAAGGTTATTGGCGTTGGATCCGGGTCCACTGTCGTGTACGTTGCTGAGAGACTTGGACAGCTCCCAAACAAAAAGGACTTTGTGTGTGTTTCCACCGGGTTCCAGTCCAAGCACTTGATCATGGACAACGGGTTAACGCTTGCGTCTATCGAGCAGTTCCCACGGGTGGATGTGGCGTTCGATGGTGCTGACGAGGTGGACCCGGCACTCAACCTCATCAAGGGTGGTGGCGCATGCTTGTTTCAGGAGAAGCTTGTGGCCACATCTGCAGAACGGTTCATTGTGGTGGCAGACTACCGTAAGCAGTCGCCCACCAAATTGGGCAAGCTGTGGACAAAGGGCGTTCCCATCGAAGTAGTTCCCAACTCGTATGTGGCTGTCACAAGCGCGTTGCAGAAATTGGGTGCAAAAAAGGTCGTCTTGAGACAGGGTGAGCCGGGAAAGGCGGGCCCTGTGGTGACTGACAACAACAACTTTTTGCTTGACGCCGACTTTGGCGAAATCCAGGACCCGGCCAAGCTTCATTCAGAAATAAAGGCCCTTGTGGGTGTGGTGGAAACAGGCTTGTTCCCTGGAATCGCAAACAAGGTTTACTTTGGCGAGGAGAACGGCGATGTGTCTGTCTTGTAAGGTTGCTGGTGGACCTCCTGACTGCTGCTAGAGGACCCGCTGACTGCTACTGGTGGACCCGCTGAAGTGCATCGCGTATCACTCAAAGGCTTGCGACTGCGTCCGTCCTTCAGCGCCGGAGAAACCTACATAGACGGAAAAATATTATTATTACTGACTAAAGCTCTACTTTTACAGCAGTGTACATGTAGTTTTGGTGGCTCGTGCTGGGGCACCCGCAAGCTCTACCTGCCCTCGCACGAATATGTCTCTCGGTCACCAGTGACTCTCTGATCCCAGCTCTGCGAGCCGACGGCTCCCCCGACTTTTCTGAACGAGAGAAGGGTGGTTAGTTGGAGAATTCATCTACTTGCTGTGACTCGAAATCCAGTTCAACGTCTCCACCAAGCCTGTACCGTCGATAGCGATGGTGGGGATGACGGACCACGTGTGGTCGCCCGAAAGGCGATTCAACTCGAACCGGTCGATCAATTCCTTGGGTTTGATCGCGGTGGGCACGTCCTGTTTGTTGGCCACGACAATCAACAAGCAGTTGCTCAACTCCTTGTCGCTGATTACCCGCAACAACTCCTTCTTGGACTCCTCCAACCGGTCTATGTCTGACGAGTCAACCACGTATATCAATGCATTGGTGCCCGTGAAATAGTGTCTCCATAACGGTCTTATTCTCTCTTGTCCACCACAGTCCCAAACAGCAAACGAAACGTTCTTGTGCTTGACTGTCTCTACGTTGAATCCGACCGTGGGCACTGTTTTGGATGTCTTACCCAATTTCAACTTGTACAAGATTGTGGTCTTGCCTGCGTTGTCGAGCCCCAACATCAATATTCTCATCTCCCGGTTCTTGAACAACCTCGACTGTGCTCGTTAGTATATGTTTATGTGTGTAGTGTCTGTGATGACGGGGGGCAAACGTGAGCTCCGATGGACGCGTTTGTTCCACACGCCAGCTGGCCGACGTCTATGCTCTGTATTCTTGGTCCACACGCTCTACAAGCACACTTGAGCAATCGAATTGCACACATGGACACCGGACTCGACGGCCTGTCTCCGCTCCTGCTTCGAGGGCCAGCCCTTCAGTACATACCATTAAAATACCCATTTTCGATACGTGGTGCTATCTCTCTCGCTCTCTCTCTGGGTGTGTAAGTGTGGTATGTGCACGTCAATGGTGCGCCACAAAGATCAACGTAGGAAACTCGGTTGCCTGGAGATATCGCTGGAGTATACAAACAGAACGCCACGGAAGAAAACCACTAGCTAAATATCAGCAAAACAAAAAGCTTGTGCACGCTAACAAAATTACGGAGAGCGTGGAAAACACTCCAAAAAAAAAAAAAAAAATACAGAAAAATAAAGAAAAATAAATAAAATTCGAGGCAGACGTGAACACTACACAAAACTGAAAAACTTCCAGGCCACGACACCGTTTGGTGGTAGTGGAGTGCGCATTCCAGCAGCACATGTCTCGTGAGTAGTGGGGGGATGCTTGGGGGTAGCCGCGTTCAATATGCCAACGCATACGTTTAAACTTTGGTGAGCTGAAATAGTCAGGAACCGTACTCCTGTTGCCCCTAAAAAAAAAATTATGCTGCTGCCTCGCTGCAAGCAAGACGTAGTGCGTCTCGCGTGGTGCGCTCTTGCAGGTTGCGCTTCCACGATAGCGGGCCCCTCCACCGGAGCACCAAGGGGCCAGCGACATATGCGGCTAGCGTGTGCTGTATGGCCTGCCGCTGTAAAGGTCCAGCTGGACACTTCTTTTGTGCGTACTTGGTGCGTGCTTGGTTCGTCTAGGCTAGGGGATTTGCGCGCCATCACACTGGGGGGGCAACGTTGTACGGCAACGTTTTACGAGATAGCCCGCATATCCTCTACGATGTATTGTTTCAGCCTATTGTTTGCACGATATGGAGCAGTCGCCGTCAACGATTGTCCGGTCGCCTCCTGTCCTGGCTCCAGTTCACGTCACTGGTGCGAACTCCACCAGCTAAACCCGATTCTCAAATTCTTGCACTTTGACTCTCCTCTAGCCTGGCTTGACTTTCTTCCCAAAGAATATGCGGCGGAAACGGGCAGAATGCTGCAGAGGACAGGCGACCGTGCTGCAGCTGCTTATATGCAGGTTCGTGTTACAGTTGCAGCCATGCAACACCCGCGCGCTGTGGTCTTGACTGAGCGGAGCAGCGTATCGCGAACGACAACGTTCCGTGCTGTGGACGACAATGATACGTGGTGTGCCTCCAGTGGTGCTTCCCGTTGAGGGTAACTCCGTTTAGTCAGCCCCGCTTCAGGTGTGCGGCTACACAAGTGTCTGTAGAGTATCTATAATCCTATTTTTTGCTCTTCTTCTCCTTCTTATCCTTCTTGTCCTTCTTATCCTTCTTCTCCTTCTTCTCCTTCTTTTCCCTATCGGCAACTCTCTGCCTGGTTCCGACACGTTCCACAACTTGCTTGAGAGACATCTTGACGTCTCCGTCACTGAAATGGTCCAAGTTGTAGTACTTGGGTGCCAATTCCACCAACCAATCCGGGTTGATATTCGTCACTGTTCTTATGTAGTTTTTCGAGGTGAGCACAAACTCGTTGTAGATCACCCACTCTCCCTCGGAACTCAACACTGTTGACGGGTGGATTAACACGTCTTGGTTGTCCTTAACGGTGATGTAGTCCTTTTTGCCCAGCTTCCGTTTTGCCACTTGCATGAAGAAACCCGCTGTGAGCGCCTTTCTTATGTTTGTCCAGTAATGTGGGTTATCGTAGTCTCCTCCCACCACAGCCAAATCGTTTCTCTCCATGATTCTTGCCAACTGCAGCCGTACACTCTTGGCCGATGTGAGCGACCGGTACAGAAGAAAGTTGTCCCTACACCATTGGTGCAACCCAGCCAAGCGTGCTTCTTCACCTTGGAATTGCTCGTACACTTGTAAGAGGGTCAAGTGGTCTCCATCTGCGTGTGCAAAAGCCATTTTGGCCTCATCAGCGCGCTTCCGTGCACTTGCGGGTCTCACAAACACATTCGGAACAGATAAGAGAGCAACGATGGTCAAAATCTCCTCAGAACAGTTCCATGCTGGAGACCCAATGAGCATCACTGCCAACATCGGGTCCAAGGGGAACAGCGATGACAACCGACCAAGCGGAGTCAAGTCTCCTTCGTCCGATAAGCACTGCAAGTAGTTTAACTCCTCGAGGGCTCTCATCATTGTTTCTGGAGCTGGAGGGTCCATAAAGTCGAAATGCACCAAATCATCAATCCCCAATTTCTTCAATTCCAAAACGGTAGATGCTAAATTAGAACGTAAGATTTCGGGATAAGATTGTTGAATAAGCTCCTTTTGAAACGCCTCCTCAGTGTAGAGCCGGAAACACTTACCTGGTCTGGTTCTACCAGCTCTACCAGCTCTCTGTTGAGCAGAGGCCTTTGAAATTGGCGACACCAAAAGCGACTCCACTCTGATTCTCGGGTTGTACACTTTCTGCTTGGAAAATCCTGGGTCTACGACGTACACTATACCGTCAATGGTCAAGGACGTTTCCGCTATGTTGGTCGACACAATTACCTTTCTGCCCTTTTTACCACCTGCCCGAAGCGGTCCTGGCGCTGGCTCAAAGATCTTCTGTTGCTGTTGAGGTGGAAGTGAACCGTACAAGGGGTACACTTTGAGTGGGCCGCATCCTTGTTCTCTAACCAACTCGTCTCCCTCCAAACTGATTTTTCTACATGCATCTTCAATCTCCTCTTCACCGGTCAAAAACAACAAAATGTCTCCGTCTGGGTCCTCAGTGGCGTGGATTTGGAGTACAGTACGAATGGCCGCATCCAAGTAATCACGCTGGTACTCGGGCGTGTAGTAAATCTCCACCGGATGTGTTCTACCAGGGACAGCCAATAAAGGCGCATCGTTAAAGTACAGTTGGAACTTTTCTGCATCCAAAGTGGCAGACATAATGATGATCTTAAGGTCGGGACGTCTCACACTCACCTGTTTAAGGAGACCCATCAAGATATCGGTCGATAGCGTACGCTCGTGAGCTTCATCCAAGATGATACACGAGTACCGCGACAAATTGTGGTCGTCCATGGCCTCTCTTAAGAGCATACCATCAGTCATATACTTGAGAATGGTCTTGGCGGACGTTTTGTTCTCGAAACGGATGCTGTAACCCACTTCTTCGCCCAATGTCACGTCCAATTCGTCTGCCACACGGGCCGCTACCGACATCGCAGCAACTCTTCTGGGCTGCGTACACGCAACTTGTGATCCATACAAGTGCGGCATATCATCATAGAGCACAAACTGTGGAATCTGTGTCGTCTTACCGGAACCGGTCTCACCAACGAAAACCATGATTTGAGTCAGGTGGAAAATGTCCAAAAACTGCTGTCTTTGGGCATGCACTGGGAGGTCACGGCGCACCCGAAGGATGTCAAAGTATTTTTGCAGAAGCTTTGCACCAGTGAAAGGATTCTTTGGTCCATCCTCGAGCTTGCTGGCGTCTGCAGCGATAGTCTTGTGTCTTACAAGATTTTTGAATTCGCCATCATCGTGAGGAGCGTTATGGGGCTCGGGAGCAGGCGGATGCGGATGCGCGCGAAGATGGCTCTCAGCAGCCTCTGCAACAATCTCTGCTTCGGAATCAGTCCTGGCCTTCTTATGAGGTCTATCTGACATTGGTAATTGGTAGATAGAGAGACAGTTAGAGAGGGTGAGATGGCAGTCTCTAGCAGTTTATCGATTCCTTTTTTCGATGAGATGTGCATTATGTGCAGGCGAGATGGGGCCAATTTCCAGGCATCAGTGCGAAGTACTGATTGCGGCAGTGCACAATGGCTGCAAATCCTTCTCCCTGATGAGTCCGTACGGTACGTCTGGGGATCACTTCTTTCGTGCTGCTTGTATTTAGGTATACACTATCAAGTAAAACTATTATTGGACTTTTGTACGTTTATGCATCTTTTAGACACTTTTATTTGAGACAACAATATTTTTGGCAGCCTACAAAAACCGGGAGCCACAATATATATCTACGGCTCTGTGTTTTCGTCTACGTCTTTGGGTTTCCACCCGAGGTGTGCTCGCTTTCACGCAGGCTGGTCTTAGAGTTCCTTAAACTGGTAGACATTGGTCTTGCACCTAGTTAATCCATTCCCACAAATGCGCAGTTCATTCATTACGCAGTCGTATCGCTTCTGCTATGTCAACTGCACTCGCACTATAAGGTAATTCTGCACCGCATAGGGTGTTTTTGCACTCAAATATGTGTAGTGGGTTGTATAGAATTGCTTGGCCATCGTCATAGCTGACCCCTCACTTTCCCAACTGATGATATACTATTCTCTTTGGGACAGCCTGCTTTGTCCGCAGTCTGAAACCAACTGCCTGCACATTGTTGGTCACTTCTTCTAGACCGCGGAGTAATGGAAGTAGACCCCGTGTTAATGAACGCAACTAGAGGAATGAGAAGCTCTTCGATCTGATAGTTCCAATGGGACTACTCGAACTTTGGTTTGCACTTTTTAGAATTTCAGTCGCAGCCACGTTCCTTATGACCGTAGGCATCGGAACCTTGCAGCCAATTCTAAGGCGGCCCAACGGAGCGCGAAACGCGCCAAATTTTTCAGCACATGCTGTGTAGCAATTTAGCAAGTGCTTAAACAGTTGGACCGACAGACACGGCTATTCTTTACTCAGAGATACTAGCAAGTTCGTTACTGTCCACGCGCACTTATTGGCTCGCTTAGTCACATATAACCAAGGCATATCTCAGGCAGCTTAAAAAGATAAACACTCTTGGTCAACACGGACGACCCAAACACACTTCAGTCACTCACTTGTTAATAAGTACGCTCTCGTAGGCTATGTCGCTCACCAAAAATATCTACGAGGTGGCGGTTGTTGCCAAGTCGCTTTCTAATGTTCTAAAGGGCTCTTCTTCCATTGTGCTACAGGACTTTGCTCGATATAAGGAGGAGTCTTTGGTGACCAAGTATTGCGACTCGGATGCCGACATGTGGAGTCTGGCAAAGAGCAGTGCTCTTTCTGCGAGAAATTCCCATGATTCTGCCCCCACGGATGTCCATACTTCTCACAAACACTCAAAGCCAAAAAACTCAAAGGCTCCAGGCCTGGGAAAGACACCCAAAGCGGGGCCAAGTGGTCAGGTGCGTGCTTTTCACACCTCTGCACACATTAGCGGCAAAAGTTACTCGACCAAATCGATACCTCTTGGAGGTGAAGGAACCGAAGAGTCCACATCTGCAGGAGATAAAAAGAATGGAAGTGCCCAATCTAGTGCTTATTCGGGCTCGGACTCAGGCTTAAAGTCAACCAGCCGTCGCTCGACGTCCCAAGGTAAGGTTATCGGGACCAAGGAGAAACCCGAGTTTGAAATGACTTCTTCCGAAGTACCGTCGTCGCGTCTCGCTAGAATCTTCCATTACGGTAGCCTTGCCGCAGGAGTGGGGCTCGGGGTAGCACAACAGGGAATCAAGCACTATGCTTCTGGCGGATCGTCATCGTCGCTTTCGATGAAATCTTTATTGCTCTCGCCACAGAATATCGAGCGAATGGCAAAGAAGTTTTCCAAAATGAGAGGTGCCGCATTGAAAATCGGTCAGATGATGTCTTTCCAAGACTCGTCTATTCTTCCCAAGGAGATCCAAGAGATTTTGCTCCGGGTTCAGAATTCTGCCCACTACATGCCTCCGGGCCAGTTGGAGCGGGTTATGACCAAAGATTTGGGGAAAGGATGGCGCGAGCGGTTGTTTGTTTCGTTTGACGATGTGCCCATTGCCGCTGCGTCGATCGGACAGGTGCACAATGCTGTCATTGAGCAACCGCGTGCTGACGGCACCACAGAGTTGATCCAGGTGGTTGTGAAAGTGCAATACCCCGGGGTTGCCGATAGCATCGACTCGGATCTCAACAATCTCTTGATGCTTCTCACAGCGTCATCGATCCTCCCGGCAGGACTCTTCCTCGACAAAACAATTGCCAATGCCCGCACAGAACTCAAATGGGAGTGTGACTACATCCGGGAAGCACAAAACCTCATCCGGTTCAGAGACATGATCGAGCACGACGCCAACTTTGTCGTGCCCCGTGTTTACAACCACATCTGCGGCGAGCATGTACTCACAATGGAGAAGATGCAAGGAACAGAAATCGTAAAGGGAGCATGGGATCAGGACACCCGGAACTGGATTGCCACGCAAATCATGAAATTGTGTCTCATGGAAATCAAAAACTACAAGTTTATGCAGACCGACCCCAACTGGGCCAACTTCTTGTATAACGAGCAGTTGCAGAAAATCGAGCTTTTGGATTTCGGAGCTGCCCGTGATTTTGGCGACCAGTTTGTCGACGACTACATCCACGTGCTCAAGGCATCTATTGTGAAGGACCGGGCTGGGGTAGAGCACTATCTGAAAAAATTGGGATACCTCACTGGCCTCGAGTCCCCAGCGATGACCCAGGCCCACATAGACAGTGTGATGGTGTTGGGCGAAGCATTCCTGCCAGTAGACAACAAGGGCAAACTGTTCAACTTCAAAGACCAAACCATAACTGACAGAGTCAGAGGCAATGTGGGGGTTATGCTCAACGAAAGATTGACCCCTCCTCCAGAGGAAACCTATCTGTTGCACCGCAAACTCAGTGGCGTGTTCTTGTTGTGTGCCCGCTTAGGTGCGACTGTTCCATGCGAGCAGTTGTTCAGGGAAATCATCTTGGAGGGGAAGGATCCTAGAGAAGAGGCTAAAGAATAAGGGGTGTGAGAGGCTGCACTCGATAGTGGTGGAAACAAACCGCAGCATGCGGCGCTAATAGATTTAATGTACATAATGTAATGACTATTCAATGGAGAATGAGACAGTGTAGGGAGACAGTGCAGGTGTCGTCGCAGCCAGACTATATGCCGTTTTTAGCAAGCGAAGAGCAGCCGGTTGCAGTCTTTAGTTTTCCATGGTTTAGAGCCCTTACGCGATAAGGCTGAAAATCACAGCTCTCTATCAAAGTGGCAACAAACTCCGGTTCGCCAATTCACCGAGGGCACTCACTTATTGCCTCAGCTACGCATGTATGGACTGACAGAGAGGCGAGATAGATCTGGAGCGGCTCCGGAATCTGTAGCTCTGCAACGAGTGACATACCAGAAGGAGACACTGGCAAGTGGCCTGCGTCTGCAGGCAACCGAGTTAGCTACCAATGGTGGACGAAAAGCGTCAGTATCCGATAACGACGGCAACACCGATGATGACGACAGCAAAGACGACATTGACAATCACATCTCACTCAACTTTGCAAATCCACGGGTGCGAAAACTTACGGGCCAAACTTCAGTGATTCTCCCTAAGACTGGCGAGCGAGTACAGAGGTCAATCTCCTCGTTCAGTCTTGGGTTTGAGAGTTTCAATTCCCGTGGAATCGAAGGTGTTGACGGAGCTAGCGAAACAACGTCCCTTCTCAACTCATCTGTAGCATCTGACTCCATAGCAGACGCCAACGATAGCATGAGCGAGCGAATTGGACGCCGTCTCAAGCGAGTTCAACGGCAATTGGTTGCGGTTTACTACAATGAAACCTACCGGCGAGTGGTTAAATGTTCGATAGCATACTTTATCGCGTCATTGGGGGTGTACTGGTCGTCATTCGATGACTTTCTAGGCACAACAGACTCGAAGCATGTAGTGGCAACGGTTGCAGTGTACTTCCACCCGTCACGGTCCAAGGGCTCCATGTATCAGTCTCTTGGATTTGTTGCGTTCTCGTTACTTTTCAGCTTCAGTATGACGTTTGCGTGTCGGTTGGTGCTGATGTTTTTCTTTGTGCATGGCGAAGACGAGGTGAGCTACGCCATCGACTTGGTGGTGTCACTGCTTCTGTTGGGGTGCATTGCGTTTATGAAGCAGAAGGTCAACAAGCCCACGTTCAACACCGCATGTCTGTTGGCATCCATCTCTATAGTTGCGTGTATTATCAAGGAAGGTAGCACCAACGCGTCCAATATCCCCGTTGACCGAGTCTTGGGCACATTAGTTGTTGTTGTCACTGGATGCGTCATCTCTGTGGTTTGCTGCTTTCTTATTTGGCCAGTGAGCGCAATCGATAATCTACGGACCTCATTGAACGACTCGTACAATGTGATGTCTTCTCTCTTGTCTATTACTGCGATCCGGTTTCTCAACGGCGAGAAATTGAGCGCAGGCGACATGGAATGGTTCAACAGACTCAACAAGGACATATCAGGATTGAACTCGCTGCTTGAAGAAGCAAAATATGAGTTGCTCGTCGTGGGCAGAGAACAGGAATTGAAACTCTTTATACGACTAGTTTCGACAACAAAAGCATTGGCAAGACATATCCAGGCGCTTAGGTCGTCTGTGGAAATGCAATGGTCACTACTTCATGAGCATGAGATGTCTGAAGCACAGGAAAATACAGTAGTAAGCGGCAAAAGCAAAAGTAATCGTGCTAGTAGTGTTAGCAGCAACAACAGTAGTAGCAACAACAGCACAAGAAGCAACAACAGCATTGGCAGTGCATGGAGTGAGAATGCACATCCTCAGCTCTCCTACTCAGTGGAAAACATGTCCAACATCCACTCCGACGCACACACGTACGAAGTAACAAACTACTCAGCCAACAACTCCGGGCAAATCTTCGACTTGTTTGTGTACTACTTGGCTCCATCGATGAAATCATTCATCTTCACTCTTAAGAACATCCTCAGTGAGATCCCTTTTGAAACTAGCGCCTTTCGGCGTGGCGGTCACTTCGCCCTGACGACAACATTCCAGGCGTCTCTCGATAGTGCCATCTCGCTCTACAAGGAAAAGCAAGCGGAATCCTTTGAACGGTTGTATGCACAGGAAATATTCCACAATGACTCGGACGATTTTCTTTTCAAGACAGACCAGGAGGAGGTGACCGCATGCTGCGGTAACTTCTCTCTGTTATTGGGGGAGTTTGCAAGGGAATTGAATCTCTTTTTGAAGTTGACCGATATGTACGAGGAGGCTAGACAAGAGAGAAGCTGGACCTTTCTTCATCGCTACACTGAGGGCATATTCGATATTGGTGATTCAGGGACTGCAGTTTCTAATTCTTCTACATTTGCTCGTGATCCATCTCCTGCTGCTACTACCTTGCATGTAGAAGATAATGGGGATGTCTCACTGGAATCGATCAGCGCACCCTTAACTCCTCGCAAACGTAACGAACTACGGAGCTCTGACTTTAATACTCGTGTGGAAAGCACACTCAATGCAGCTTTGCTCAATTTCCAAAGTCAATATGAAAATGGAGACAATGTGTCTGGACACTTTGGTGCTGCTGGCTCAGGAACCAAAAAGACAAATAATGGAAGACGTGGTAATGGAGGTGCTGGGAGTGCCGGTGGCCGGTCACTTATTCGAAAGAAACGGAGCCTGACAACGCGGTTCTCAGAAATATCGTACTCAGTTTGGAAGAGTCTCAAGGTACTTAATCGTACCGATGTACAATTTGGAATCCGGGTCGGGCTCGGTGCGTTTGTTTTATCGTTATTTGCGTTTCTACCAGGGACCAAGTTTTATTTCAACGAATGGCGTATCGAGTGGTCTCTTGTGGTATATTGTATAATGATGAACAAGTCTGTGGGAGGTACAACAATGACCATCAAGTATAGGTTTATTGGGACATTTTTGGGGTGTTACGGGGCATATCTAATATGGGTGCTTACAAATGGTAACGCATACTGGTTGTGTTTGGGTGGAGTGCTTTTATCGATTCCAAGCTTCTACATTATCATCTTTTGGAAGCAAAACAATCCATTTGGTCGGTTTGTGCTTTTGGCTTACAACATCACTGCGTTATATTCTTACAGTATGACACAGAAGGACGCCGAAGATGGCTTAGAAGGAGGAGAGGAGCCTATAATTGGGGAGATTGCGTTCCACCGTTTCTTTTCCGTGAGTTTGGGAATCATTGTTTCTATAACCATGTCATCCCTCTTTCTACCAAACAGTGCGCGGTCCCGGCTCAAACGCGGACTCACTATCCTTTGGCTCCGTATGGGGGTTATCTGGAATAGCGATCCTTTAGACTATACAGTTGATGGACAAATGAGACTCATTGGATTGAAAGACCAAAAGGGATTGCACGATATACTCCACGAGTGCGAAACATTGTTGAAACAAGCACCAAAGGAGTTCCGGTTGAAGGGAGATTTTCCCAAAGGAATATACGAAAGGATCCTCCTGAGTACGTCCAATATCATCGACTCGTTTCAAAACATGGACCTCATGATCGAGGTGGACCCAAACTTGACCACAAATGAAGAGTATGTCCTCAAGTATATTAGTGCAGAAAGAGCTGAGGTGGAGCACAGAATCTTTTTAGTGTTTTACATGCTTGCAAGTGCTTTAAGACTAGGCTTCCCGCTCCCTAGCAAGCCAGCATCGACCGAGCACGCCAAGGACCGAATGCTTTTCAAGCTCAACGAAATCAGAAGAAATAGCGCCATGAAAAGAGAATTGACCCTTACCAATGAAGATTACGTCTTGCTCTATTCGTACATATTGGTAACTAACAAGATTTCTCTGGAACTAGACAAGATTGCGGTCTTGGTCAAGGAGCTCCTTGGTGACATTCTGGAGGATATATTCGAATTGGTATAATACATAATGATCAATTGTACTTTGTAAAGCTCCGATGCAGCGCACCCCCAAATAGATCTATCTATATACTACGCGGAACACCATGAGTACACCTCTATGTCCTTTATCGTAGTTTCCGACGGCACCCCCCAGCGAGTACAGGAACTGTTGGCTGCAAAATTCCTGCATTTACAGCCGCACGAGATGGGCAATGCACGTGACGCAATCGACATAAAAACACAAGTTTGTTTCAGAAATTTTTACCACCACCACTTACTCAGCAAGAACGCCACCATGTCATCCACGTTCGATCCTGAGGGCCCATTGGCTCAGCAACTCAAAACTGCGCTCATTTCCGAGCTCCAGACCAAGTTTGGCATACACGAGGACGCCGAAGATGTCGCAGAGTTCATATTAGTGTTGATAGGAAATAACCGAACCGCCGCCGATATTGTGGTGGAGGTGAGAGGTCTCATCGACTTCCCCATCGACGAGGACTTTGTAAATAGCATATTTGGTGAAATCGGAAGGCTAATGGGGCAGTCTCAGTCACAAGAAAGTGAGCAGCAACAGCAGCAACAACAGCAGCTACAACAGCAGCAGCAGGAACAACAGCAGCAGCAACAACAGCAGCAGCAAGTTGCTGAGGCTTTCCAACAACAACCGGAGCAGCAACAAGCTACTGGAGCATTCAGTACACAACAGACACAGGAGAAACCTCCCAGCCCGCATGCGTCATTCCACCCCATGCTCTCGTTTCCAAACGGCCCACGAGCCAATCGTAATGGCAATAAATCTATCGGTGGAGGTATAGGCAAATCTGCTGGCGGGAAACCTGCTGGTGGCAAAAAGTCATTTGCGCTTCAGAACGCGGCTAATTTCGAAAAGGCCATGGCTCTCGATGGCAACGTCACCAGAAACACAAGCAAACCTTTTGTCCACAGACCACCGAAGGGACGGTGTCCTGATTTCCCCTACTGTTCGAATAAGGAGTGTCCACTTTCGCACCCTACAAAGACTTGTTTCCAGTATCCTAATTGCCCTAACCCACCAGGAACGTGTAACTACGTGCACCCTAACGAGGACCAGGAATTGTTGGCCAAACTAGAGCAGTCCAAAAAGGAGTTCTACGAGCGCAAGAAGCTTGAGAGGCTGCATCAGCAAGCCAAGTGGACGCCTCCAATCACGGTGTGCAAGTTTGGTCACCACTGCGCCAAAGAAACGTGTCCGTTTGGACACCCAACTCCCGCAGACCAGAACCTGGTGGTGGGCCAGTTGGAGTGGTGTTCCAACGGAAAGGTGTGTGCAGACGCAACATGCTTGCGTGCACACCCATCGCCGAACTACAACGCAGCGGCAGGAATCTCCAACGGCGGCGCCGACGCCATGACCGATCTGGCAAGTGCCCCAATTGGCGCAGGAGCAGCAACAGCTCCTCCGGTTGCAGTGCCAGCAAATGTGCCCACACTCGAGCAATGCAAGTTTGGCAGCGCATGCACAAACTACAAGTGTCCACGAAGACACGCCACAACTACAGTGGCATGCAGAGAGGGTGCCAACTGCAAGCGGTTGGACTGTTTCTTCTCCCACCCAATCAACGAAGACTGTCGGTTTGGAGTCAACTGCACAAACAAGACATGTATGTACAGACACCCGGAGGGAAGACAGCTCGACGTGCCGCGGGGGAACAACACGTGGACAAAGGATGACCCTACGACCACCACCCAAGAGCGGCAATTCGCCGTGCCTGACGACCAAGTTATGGAGCAAGCGATCCAGAACTAGGCCGAGTTATATAAATGTTTAAACAAATAAAGAAAAAAAAAGAAAAGAAAAGAATCAAAACAAATTGCAAAAGAAAAAGCAAACAAAGAGATAAAGAGATAAAGAAACTCCCGCTGGGACTCCAGCAAAGACAAAAACGAGGGGCAGCGCAGTCCCTTGAAGGGATCCTGAGGCACAACCACTGTAGATAATGACCCTTATAGATTACGAATACAACGGATACACGATACCCGGTTCGAGTGTAGGCGACGAGGCTGGAGTCTCTCTTTGGGAGTGTAGGCGAGGCTCGAGTCTCTCTTTGGGAGTGCAACTCGACGTATAGATAAGACACGTCTCCTGACGAGGAAATGCTCTACATGAGTCTACAGATGGGGCAAAGAGTAGCAGGTCTAATTCCTATACACCTAGTATCTTCTCTTGGTGGCAGAAGCCTCCTCGGCGTAGATCTCCAAAGGAGAAGCAACCAAAGCGTTGTCCTTCCACAAGTTAGGAGTCAAGAAAGCGTAAGTGTTACCAATGGCAACGAAAGCAGCCTTCAAGGTGTTCTCAGTGGTTCTGGTGGAACCGGAGGAGGTGGTGTAGACATCCTCAACACCAGCCAATTGCATCAACTTCTTGACAGCTGGAGAAGCGACAATACCCTTACCTCTTGGGGCTGGGATCAATCTAACAGCAACGGAACCACACTTACCGGTAACCTTGGTTGGCAAGGAGTGAGGAGCACCCAAGTTGGTACCCCAGTAACCTCTTCTGATTGGGATGATGGAGAGCTTGGCAATGATGATGGCGGCTCTGATGGCAGAGGCAACTTCCTTGGCGGTCTTGATACCCAAACCAACGTGACCGTTGGAGTCACCAATGACAACAACAGCCTTCATTCTGGTTCTTTGACCGGCTCTGGTCTGCTTCTGGACAGAACGGATCTTCATAACCTCGTCCTTCAACTCAGGCAACAACTGGTCGATGATCTGGTACTCCTTGACTGGCAAAGAGTGCAAGTAGATCTCCTCCATGGATGAGATCTTACCGGCCTTGACCAATCTACCCAACTTGGTGACTGGGGTCCATCCCTTCTCCTCGTCTCTTCTTCCTCCTCTTCTTTGGCCCTTTCCGCCAAATCTTCTTCTTGGGGCATCTCCTTGTGGAGCAGCAGCTGGAGCAGACATTGTGTTTTCTGGTATTTGTACTGTCGGAATGTTACGTGGAAAGCCGGGGTTAGTGGTTTTCGATCGACGGTTCAATAGCTGAAGAAGAGACTAGGATGGTGTGTTTGGCGTGGGTGTGATTTTTTTTTTTTCCACTGGATGAGTGAAATTTTTCGCGGCACATCGCTCACTAGGGCTTAGCCCTAGCGAAGTGTACAGGTTATCCTTGTGGTGTATCTCCGGCGGTGGCACCCAGCGAGCGTACCTTCATTGAGCTGGTGACCTTTGGCTGTCCTACTCCCATGCTTTTCTCTCTCCTGGTCTGCAAGGGGTAGTGGTGCTCGCCGTGGGTCCCTAGCTCGATATGATATAATGAATACAGTCACGTGAGTTTGCAGCCATCCAACTAATCCTTACACCACCGTAGGCGTTGGCGATGAGTGTTCGACTGTGCATGTTTCGGACTTAGTCACCGTCGACAGAGTTTCCCCCTATCTGGAAAAGCCACCAGTTATCGTGAAACTTTTCGGAGCAGTGAGGGTACGACCTCTCTCCTGGCTGCGGCCGGCGATAAAAGCGGTGCCTAAAAGCGCGTGCCACCTCCTCCTCCGCAGATTGCCTATTCCTGCACGTTCGCTCGAGATCTTCCAATCTCCACATGTACCCCCAGTGCCCAATTTGCCTACGGTCCATGCCCATCGTGTCACGCTACCTCAATTGCTCCGGGTGCATGGAAGTGTCCTGCACAAAATATACGCATCTGGCAAGAGCGTCTACCTTAGTGCTGCAGGCGCGTGATATAAGCACACGAAGCTCCGGGATCCAGAGCCTTGGTACGGGTTCCGATGGCTCCCATATCTCTCTAGCTGCGGGAAGTTCAGCGGGCACCAGTCAACGACCTCGCTATTTCGCAGGCCATAGTGTTTTCTGCACCCCACACGCAGCACCCCCTCACCAAAAGCTTCTGCCCCCCCCCCCTCTATTTCTCCCGTAATTAAGGGGCACGGCAAGTGCACTCGCGTCGCAATATCGCCCCAGCTTCCTGCAGGAAAGCAATATTATTTGGACAAGAGATAGCAATCTATCCCTCTCTCCCTCCTTCTTGTCGGTAGATCTTTACTCTTTGGTAATAGCAATAACTAGCAAATCGACTAAGTTGTCACGAGAAAAAATCAAATAAATTAAAAGATCTAAGACAAGTTTCAGCTACAGTTTTTTCTTCCTCTTTTGTTATATAAATTTAATACCAAGCCTCCCCCCGCTAAATAATGTCCACTTCTTACGCTGATGCTGCTGCTTCCTCTGGTCCAATTGGAGCTGAGAAGATTCCTGAGCCAACCAAGGTGAAGCAACAAACCAAGTCTTCCTCCAGCAACACCCCACACAGCAACTCCGGGAACATTGAAGTTGTCGCCGAGGATAAGTTTAAGGAGTTAAAAAAGAAGGGTGAGAAGACCTTGGAGGAGCATGGATACGACACCGACAAGTTGAAGAAGGACGCGAAGGAGTTTGAGAAGAAGGCAAAGAAGGAAGGTGAGGATCTCTTGGCTCTTTTGAACAAGAAGTTCAACGAGGCCTCGCGTTACCTTTCCTCTGTGTTCTCCCTGGCTGCTGACGAAGCATCCAAGACTGTAACGTACACTCAGAGCGAGCTTGAAAACCCAGTTGTCGTCGCGCAAACGATTGCCGGAATTGGTGCACTTGTGGCGGGATACGTTGGATACTTGGAAAGACATAGAATCAGAACAGACAGCCCAACTGTGCTCGGCATTCATGGGGCCATTATAACTGGCTTGGTTGGTTTGGATGTGTACTTGTTTGGCAAGTACTACCCCAAATACGACAAGAAAACCTTGAGAAAGTAAGGAGGGGAGAAAAAAAATCTCCTTGTGCAAGAACCTCAGATTGCGCACTGAGCGCTGGCTAGCTCAAAGAATGCTTTGATCAGCATTGTTACAAGCGTGTGACCAGACTCATAAGCTCTATTTATTGGGCCTTATTGTCTCCCTATTTTCACTTATATATAAATATATTGCAGTCTTCTGTGCATGTAGCAGAGTTCGCATTGTTATGAGCATTGTGTTGCATTTATTTTTCGGTAAAGAAGCGAATAATCGAGCTGCTGCACCCAACTTGAAGTTTGTGCGTGGCTGAGGAATGATGTTTTCATGGGCATCCTCACCCTATATGTAGTCCATTGTTCAGGAATACCTAGGCGGGTCATATACTGCAATTGTATCATGTGCAACCGGCAGGAAACAGGTATCACATGAAAAAGATGATGGTGCAACCATCAGGAAGCAACCATCGTAAGAGAGAATCAATGAGATAGTGCTAACGGATGATTCTTTATGGCATTTCACCCATTTAACTAACTCAAAAGCCCACGTTTAGGAAGACGAAATGTTCTATTTTGGCTTCATAGGGGTGTAATAAGGTTACAAACTGCTTGCGAATTATGCATTTGGGTGCAAACGTACTGAAGTGTTCTACCGAATGCAATTAACCGTGTTGCGAAAATCTTCCTCATAACACTGTATTCTTCGACCCCCGTGAGGACATCGTAATTGTCGTTCCCTCTGTGAATGCAGTCAGATAGTTGGCACTCATAGACTCTATAAGAAAAATTGGCGACAAGGCTGGTATGCCCCGTGTTCCAGGTTATTGTTTGATTTCAGACGCTAAAGAAGCAAAGGAAGTTGCAACCAAAAACATACTTTGAAAATTTGATAATATTAGAATAATCAACTTACCAAGCTTCTTAAGTCTACTGGTGGTGCAGTTACAGAAGCAGAGGTGTATGTATTCTCCGCCGAGATGAATGCGGGCCAAAACCAGCTTGACGTTGTTTCTGTCTTCGACCACACGCAGTATCTCGAAAAGATTCAAGAAACTCTGAGTCAATTGAAAGGTTCCAGAGCGATCAAATAAAAAATCGGAAGAGTGCAACAGACTCATGCATATATCCAATTCGGAGTTGACCAAGATTGAAGACTATCGATGAGGATATCAGCGATGGTGCAGAAGGTTGTTAACTCAGAGTATAGAGGGAAAATCTGGAAATCATTGGCGAGCGTAGGAGATGGAGTCAAGCATGCTCAAGGAATTGTTGTAGGATCCACGAAAACCGAAATGGAATTTGTTGCACCAAGAAACGGTATTCTTACAAAGATCTACCACAAGAATGGGGATATGGTGGATGCTGGAAACTTGGTGGTAGTGATTGTATAGAGTGAATGACAAGATTCTTCTACAAATGGGAAGTAAGCATTCTATAGGAGCACCATGTTTTATAAACTTGATCGTATCCTTATTGTCATACTTAGAAGACCAGTTCCGTATGTGAACTTGGTCTGAGGGTTTTTTCCCCAATTTACAGAATTGCGAAAATATTTACCCAAAAGTGAAAGTGTAAAGATAAGTAGAGAAAATATAGGGTTTTGACCGATAAGTGGTATAGGACAATCCATACAAACTAGCACTGAGAATATGAAGGGTGAGAATATGAAGGGTCGTTGATTTAATGTATCTCATATTCTTGTTGTGTTCTTAGTGCTCAATCTTGTGTGACTGGATGTCTCGTTTCTCACGCGTAAAAGATTAAAAGCATAGGCTATCACCAGAACACCAAGGTCGATGGCAGACACACGAGATTCCAAGTCATTGCATGTCGTACACTCGATAAGTTACCATAACTTTACACATTACATGATAGGACAACCCTAGGATGTACTGCTACTCACTGGCTGTCAACTACCATATGTACATAAAGGATTAAAACAACTTGGACTACACGATTATCCATACCCTCACTAAAGCCAACCCAAGAAATAAGAAGACGAGTACGACATACATTGGTCTCTGACAAATTAAAAAAATACAGACAAAGGAGATATTAACGTCAACAAAATTTCTCTACACACAAATATGCTCACCAACATACGGGAGTAAAAGCGACAGAAAGGTTGCAGATAGAGATCTTATATACACACCAACTTCTGTATTGGGCTAGCCGCGCGGTTACCTGATTCGTCCGGTCACGTGACCTGGTGCACGGGAGGGTTTTGCAGGGGAAATCAAGGACAGAAGTGTTTGACCGCACTTTGGAAATGTTTGACCGCAGGGTGCGAATTGGATCGGATTTTCCACCTAGAGCGAATTGTGCA
>PPIY02000073.1:0-23270 GCA_003707405.2 Dujonia schatavii | reverse complement strand
TAGAAGTGTAAGAGTTCAGCCATGTTACGGTATCAGTGACGTACGATTCTGGAATATCCACCTCAACAGTTACTGTGCCACCTGGTGTGGCACTGTGAGTAGTTGTAGCTATTTCGGTACCGCTCCAAGTGTAAGTGACAGTAGTGGTTGGGGTAGGAACTTCAATCTCGACAGTACCAGTGCCACTTGGATTGTAGATCGATGTTGTAGAAGTGTAAGAGTTCAGCCACGTTACGGTATCAGTGGTGTACGATTCCGGAATATCCACCTCAACAGTTACTGTGCCACCTAGTGGGGCACTGTGAGTGGTGGTCGTGATGACAGTACCACTCCAAGTGTAAGTGACAGTAGTGGTTGGGGTAGGAACCTCAATCTCGACAGTACCAGTACCACTTGGATTGTAGATGGATGTTGTAGAAGTGTAAGAGTTCAGCCACGTTGTAGTGTCAGTGGTGTACGATTCTGGAATGTCCACCTCAACAGTTACTGTGCCACCTGGTGTGGCACTGTGAGTAGTTGTAGCTATTTCGGTACCACTCCAAGTGTAAGTGACAGTAGTGGTTGGGGTAGGAACTTCAATCTCGACAGTACCAGTACCACTTGGATTGTAGATGGATGTTGTAGAAGTGTAAGAGTTCAGCCATGTTACGGTATCAGTGACGTACGATTCTGGAATGTCCACCTCAACAGTTACTGTGCCACCTGGTGTGGCACTGTGAGTAGTTGTAGCTATTTCGGTACCACTCCAAGTGTAAGTGACAGTAGTTGTTGGGGTAGGAACCTCAATCTCGACAGTACCAGTGCCACTTGGGTTGAATATCGAAGTTGTAGAAGTGTAAGAGTTCAGCCACGTTGTGGTATCAGTGATGTACGATTCTGGAATATCCACCTCAACAGTTACCGTACCACCTAGTGGGGCAGTATGAGTGGTAGTCTTGGTGACAGTGCCAGCCCAAGTGGAAGTAACTGTGGTGGTTGGGGTAGGAACCTCAATCTCGACAGTACCAGTGCCACTTGGGTTGAATATCGAAGTTGTAGAAGTGTAAGAGTTCAGCCACGTTGTGGTATCAGTGATGTACGATTCTGGAATATCCACCTCAACAGTTACTGTACCACCTAGTGGGGCAGTATGAGTGGTAGTCTTGGTGACAGTGCCAGTCCAAGTGGATGTTACTGTAGTAGTTGGCTCGGGGATTAAAATTTCAATTGTCTCAGTGTGACCATAGCCAGTTGCGTACGGCAATGTGGTGACTCCAGTGGTAGTGCCTGTCCAAGTGATTGTGGTGTAAACAATTTCATTACCGTTAGAACCAGATTGACCATTGTTGTAATTACTCCAGTTGATACTCAATCCTTTGTTTTGAGTTGCACCGCTACCACAACGGAAAGAATTGGTATAAGTTACGCTAACAGTACCAGTTCCTGTCGGAGGAGTGACAATAAGATCAATGTATGGACGGAATCCAGCTGGTGCGTTTGTGTAGGTTACAACATAGCTGTTAGGAGTGCACGTTCCGGTGAATTGAAGAGTGTTGGCAGTTTCTGGTAAGTACCAAGCATTGAAAGAATTGGATATGGCGACATGTGCACTGGAACAATCAATTTTGCCTCCATTTGTGTACGTGAAACCAATCAGACCACTTTGTGTCGAACTTGGGCAGCTATCACCAATAATGTACTGTTGTTGCTGGTTAGTCGATGTGATAAGACGAGCTCCGTAAGCCTGATGTGCTGGATTAGTTACGTCGGTACTTTGCTCACCAGTAGCAAAAGTCACGGTACCTGTAACGTCGTTCGTACCATCCGTCCATATAATAGTGTTTTGACCGCCGACAAAATGGTTGGCCGCTGCAAGATCGACTGCGGAGCCGCCGAAACCACTGTTGAATGTAAATGGGAAAGAAACATAACCATTTGCATTTGTTGAAGCCACCAAGCTGTTGGTGAATGTACACTGAAGTTCTGAATAATCAGTGGTGATTTGTCCAGAGTAATAATTGCACGTCGCGTAGTTGACGGAGTTGACTGAGAGACTCACTGACAGTTGACTAGAAGTGAACTTGTAAACGTAAGGAAGGTGTAAAGTAAATGTATCACCTGCTTTGTATTTGCTACCTAAAATTGACCAGCTGACTGTAGCTGTCCAACTCGGAGAAGCAGGAGTGTTCGGAAGATACAGAGCAGCACCACTAGACCATGTAAACGAAGTGATCTCTTGGAAAATTCCAGAGACAGCGGCACCTGAAACTGCGTTCACTAAAAGTAGTAACAAAAAGGAGATGTAGCTACCAATCATTTTTCTGACTCCCTATGCTTGAGCAGTAAATACGAATATAACTTAAGGGACTAACTCACAAGCTGAGGGAGAATTATTTTGCCTGAGGTCTTTTTATTTCTTGAGCCAAGTGGAATGGATCTGGAATTCCTCTTATATATCCAGGTGCATTTCTGACTATTCAAGACTTAGTAAAGTATCGACGATAGTATCATGCTCAACTCTCTTCAAAGTTGAACTCGAAGTTGTCTAAGGTGCCTTGGTGCCTCAGACTTTGGGGACAATTGCCGCAAAAAAATAAAACACACCTGCAAGACACTTGCGTAATGCATGAGAAGCGTGCGGCTCAGATCGGTTCACTATTTTTATGCGTCGAATAAGCTTTGGAAGCCTTTTTCATCGTAAAACAGACAAATAATCACCCATGCAGAAAACCTACCTATTTTGAGGGCACTCAAATGCCGAAACCTTCAATCATGAAAAATATGACTCTTACGCGTACTCTGTCGACATTTCTTTAGACCTTATAAACTAAATTATAACGATGCCTCTAGTTTATTCGACTACCATATCAAGTTCTTGAATCGGTCTCTTCAATCGTACAGAGGAGACCTTCTCGTGGTACTGCCTTGTAGGTTTTCCATTATTGCATGAGGATGGGCTAATTTTCACGAAACCAAAGCTATGCGTGGAAATCCTATACAAAGCCACATACGAAAGACCCAGACTCATATCACTTTTTCTTTGTTTTTTAGCTGCATAGTTTAGCATTGTGTACATGAGAACGCGCAGTTACGAACCACTTTCTCGCTTCGATTATACGAGCCAAATACGAGTTTTCCTGCGACAAGGCATGGGGGCTCATAAAAATGATGGTTGGTCATCATATTGTCATTAATTATCAGTGCTTGATTTATACTTAACGATTCTCATTGCAAGCTCAATACTTGGACTTCGAATTGATGACCCAGCGAATGGTTATGAAATCCTAGACTCTATAATATTATTGAAGTTGCAAAAAGCTTTTCATGCAAGCTGGTGCCATCAAGTAATCTGATGCCATCGAGTAGTGCATGCATTGTCCCTTTTGATGCGTGGAGGAATACTTAACTCCATAATAATATTTGTGAAGTTGCAAAAAGCTTTTCATGCAAGCTGGTGCCATCAAGTAAGCTGATGCCATCGAGTAGTGCATGCATTGTCCCTTTTGATGTGTGGAGGAATACTAGACTCTATAGTAATATTTTCGAAGTTGCAAAAAGCTTTTCATGCAAGCTGGTGCCATCAAGTAAGCTGATACCATCGAGTAGTGAGATGTTGCATGCATTTTCCCTTTTGATATGTGGTGGGAAACCAAATTCAGTTGATGCTTTCACTATAATTATATCACACTTCAATGTATCAGCTCCAGGCCAACTCAAGTCAAGATACTTGGAACGGCATACATCTCAATCTTTTAAATACTGTATTTTTTCCTTGACCTCGGTGACACTTGCAAGTTGCTACTCGAAGGAGTTTATGGGTTTACTGTAGGTTTCAAGTTTCGAGCTGCAATCAAGATATTCTGATTTCCCCTCTTGCCCACCAACTTTTTTGATTTCGCATATAAACCTCTATAACAGCGTGTTGTGCCACGTATTGGAGCAACATATGTCGCTCAAACTCAGGTTTTGCACTCCTCGCCAGGTACGCGACATTATTTTCTTCAAACGTATTACCCACCCACATAAAATGGAGCACCATATCTCACAGTTGTTCGCTGGTTTTTGAGTGTCAATCTTCACTCGAATGTTCATACCAATCCAGCGCAAGCCCTTTCCATTTTACCCGCCAGTTTGCATTTCAGTATCCACTTGAAGTAAAAAAATGTGTGCTTCTCTGCGCAGTAGAGTTTTATGTGTAGTATTGAGTTGCAGAAGGAACGAGACGTAAAGCTCATGCCATTAATTCTGCATGCACTATGTATTTTGTTTATCTCCAATTTTCTCTCATGGCTTCCCAACTAAGGGCATCTCATGCTGTAATCGTCCCTAATGCCATCCACAACTACGTTATATAACATTAACGAGGTCCGCTTCTTAACAATTCTGAAAAAATTCGGTTGGAAAAACATTAATACTTGCTTGAGCTCTCTAAGTCACCGAAACCAAGCGAAGTTATAGCCTTGAGATCTCATATTTAATCAATTAAAAAACAAATCATCATCTGCATAGGTCTGTCTTTGCATTTGCGTAATTTCTTGTGGATTAAGATCATCTAGTCTTGTACTCGTGTTTGCCACACCGTGGTAATTTGTTGCAGCAGAGTATTCTGGGATCTGTCTTTGAACATCGTTTAATATGACATAATTTCTTTGAGAATGCCCAAGGATCCATTTCCATGACCTACTTACAATCGTCAATAGACCCTTCCGGTATTTTAGCATCATAACTATGTGAATGACAAAAGTAGTGAGCAAAGGTAAGAGTGTTACTACACCAAAAGTGATGAGTGACTTACGTCCAGGGAAGTCTTCATCTGGAGTGAGACCAATATTGTACACTAAATCATACTTTGTACAAAGTCAAATCATCTTGAATAAAACTTAGGCACATCCGCCTCACAAGCAAGCGATGGCGATTACACTGAGTGATACCCATTCTCTTGTGGTGGCAAGATCTGCGATAAATAGGAAATAATAGTAAGAGGTAGCACGCAAACTGTCGAAAATGAACTCAACAGACGTTCTCTTGTACACAAGAATGACTAAAAACTGCACGGTGAAACCGATAAAAAAGAAAAAGTCGAGTGGAACAACCACGAGCGGTGAACTTGGAAGATTTGAAACATTTTGCGGATCCGTAAGTCCCCTCCAATCCCCTTATACTGCAACCAGCTCACATCATCACTCAACACGAAAATTACTAGATGAGCTTGCGAGATCAAAGTGGCCGCTAAAACTGAAATTGTGGCAATGTTTGTAGCTTTCGTTGTCCTCCTCCATAATCCAGTTAATGCCTCTTTAAAGAACTTCGAAATATCTGCGTATTGTAAACCTGTATATACCAACATCAACACGTAGAATATGCACAACAGTGCAAGTAACAGTATGTAATCCAAGAATTGTTAATGCAACTCTGATTTTGCTCCGCCCGTACCACTACGTGGTGCCACTGCGGGCTGCTCTTCCAAATGGAGGCACCTCGACCGAGTTGCCTCGTGCGAGTCTCGCCAAATGCACTGGTGGGAATGGCACTGGTGCTAATAGCTGGATTCGACGGGATCGTGTCGTCGTTGTACGCAGCTGCAGATGCAGGAGCCGTTGGCGGTGTGGCACGTGATGAGATAAGCGAGTATCGGGACAGTAGGAGAGAACAAGAGGAAAGTACAACTGAGAGGCAAAGAGTGGTCGAGAGAAGATGTGGGGGAGGGGCATGTGGGGTAGTTCAATTCCAGTAGGCTAGCAGCAAGGAATTCCGCCCGATGAGGGCGGAAACTGAGCTGGCGAATGCCGCAGGTGTGGAACACTTCGATGTGCGATAAAGCCGCAGAAATTCCGCTATGGCTGAATTCCGCACTATGGCTCGGTGATTTAAGTAGAGGAAATGTAGGGAGAGAATACGTAGACTGTGAAAGAGCTGTATTTTCCTCTAGTGTGACTCGTAGTTCGATATAAGTACCGGAGACACCGACGAACAGGCACCAAGAATGAGCGAAACGATCAATTTTCTCAAGGGCCACCCGACGCACACGCTTCTCCCAGCGACCAAGATCGCTAACGCTTACCAGAAGGTTTTGCTCGAAGAGGACTACGAACATTTCGAGTCCGACCCGTTCAACCAGAATCCGCTCACGTACGGCACGGATCCAGGGAACTTGAATGTACGTCGCACCTTGAGTCAGTGGAACGAGCGACACTTTGGAGTGTCTGGGGATCCGGACTGCATCAACTTGACTGGCGGCGCACTGTATGGGTTTATCAACATTTTGAATCTGGCTACCAAAGTTGGGTCTGTGACGAAACGCGCGTTTGTTGTGTCGCCTTGTTACTATCTTATCAACGGAGCGTTTGTAGATGCAGGGTTTGAAGGACATCTCACGGCAATAGAGGAGACTCCAGGAGCAGAGTATGAAATTGACGTCGCCAAGTTGGAGCGGGAATTGGCCAAGTACGGGAAGGAGTACGCGGAGGGAGAAGAACCGAACATAGAAAGGGACCCCGCGAGACGCGGGGACAACAAGTATTACCAGTTTGTAATTTACATAGTGCCAACGTTTTCCAATCCTGGCGGGCTCACTTATTCGGTCAAGACACGGCTCAAGTTGGTCGAGTTGGCGCGCCGCTACGACATGTTGGTGATTTCGGATGATGTGTACGAGTTGTTGGACTACAGAGGACAGGATGAGGCGGCGACCACAGGGGAGAGCACATCTACAGTGAGCGACTCAGCTGGTAGCAGTACCACTACCGCTGACAGTCACGGCAACGCTTCGTCAGGAGCGGGCCCATCACCAGTGCGCCGACTCGTGTACCTTGACCGCGAAACTTCGAGCTCACGGTACGGAAACACCATATCCAATGCGACGATGTCCAAGCTTCTTGCACCAGGCATGCGGTTCGGCTGGCAGGAAACAACAACTCCGCTCCTCGTACAGCAGCTCGCACGCTCCGGAGCGAACAGATCCGGAGGAACGCCAGGCCAATTGGCGTCGCAGGTTGTGCGTCATTTGATCGAATCGGGGGAGCAAGACCGCATCATAGCACAGTTCCGCCGCGTCTACAAGGCGCGCGCAGAAAAGTTGACGGCCCTGCTCCGGGCAGAACTCCCAAAGACGACCGAGATCTACGGCGGAGACGGGGGGTACTTTTTCTGGGTAACGCTCGGCCGCGGGGCTGCTTTCGATTTTGATCACAAGCGCGTGGTGAAGATCTTGAAAGAGCAATACAACGTGATCTTGGCGCCAGGAGAGCTGTTCGAAGTTGCAGGCGACGAAAAGGGCTGGGGCAAAAATAGCGTGCGACTCAGCATCAGTCTCTTGGACGAGAGCAAAATCGAAGCTGGAGTCCGGAAATGGGCAGAGGTGTTGCGGAAAGAGTACCCGCAACTCTACGAGTGAGTTGTGCCTCCGGCGGCGCTCCCGCGGGGCGACTCCGTCGAGGTGCCTCCCTTCGGGAGAACAGCCCCACGCAGTGGCCCGAGCGGGGCGGATGTGCGTACCCACGGTAGGGCCATCATCATTCGTACAGGTACCCTGAGGGTGGGTGCCTCTGGCGGCGCTCCCGCGGGGCGACTCCGTCGAGGTGGCTCCCTCCGGGAGGACAGCCCCACGCAGTGGCCCCCACGGAGTAGCCCGAGCGGAGCGGAAGCGCGTGCCCCCGCAGGGTACCCACCGTTCGACAGGCCCAGCTTGCACCTTTGCCATCGGTGGTGTCTGTGGTGGGCAACTACATTCGCTACAACTATATAGTGTGCTCCCAGCGATGGAGTTTCTAGCTAGTGCAAACTCTAATGGACTGTTAGTACAAATACACAAATACAAAAACTGGTTCGCACGCACTCTGTCAGCGTAGATCTTGGTGTAAACTTTTTCAATCTCATGGGTAGTCAAAAAAGGCTAGTTGTTATCATCATAAAGAGTGCCGTGTGTCTCGGGTACATACGTTTCGTAGCTACGGTTTTAGCTTGGAGAAGAAGAGTGTCGGCCAGCTAGTTTTTGGCAGTGAAGAAAAAAATTTTTGTAACAATCCAAGCTCACGTGCAGAGACAAGTCGTTTGTTAGGGCTGCAGTCCGATTCTGGTTGCACTACGGGCTGCTGCAGAGTGGCTGCAAATCAGCTTTCGCGCGTGCTGAGGTCCGTCTACGGCTCTCCTGTGTGTGGATTCCCTCTAGCCCATACAGGTAGACTCTACCAGAGGGCATGTCTGCTTGCTTCCACTCATGCCACGCCTTGGTGGCCACTGCGTGGAGCTGTTCTCCCGAAGGTAGCCTCGTCCAAAGGAGTCACCCCTGGGGGCCATTCGAGGGGGGTCTGAATTAGGTGTTCTGTTAGTAACTTTAGCTTTGAGTGGGTGCCTCTGAATCGCCTCTCAGATAGGATATAGCTTCACTTTAGTCTCATTACAGTTTCGAAACGGCGAGTGAATGAAGTTTTGATCATCATTGTAGGCTGCAGAGAGCTCGCGACACACTTACATTTCTACTTACTGTAAGACCCAACTGTGAACTTGAGTTGCTGGAATTGTCTGCTTATATATCTTTATGTATTTCAGCGTGGCGGCTACGTGCTGAAAGTGAAAAAAAATCCGTATTCCCTTTTTGGCTAACCTTGGTATGACTAACATTTAAAGTTTACCACGCTACGCTGCGTATGCGAAGCACCCAAGAGGCTCCAGCAATGGGCTTCCTTGAAATCTCGGCAGGTAAATGGCAACTCTTTGTGCCGCATTCCACGGACTTATGCGCTGCTGCTGCTGCTGCATTGATGGTGTCTCAGACGCGCTCCCGCGGGGCAACTCCGTCGAGGGTAACTCCCTTCGGAAGAAGGGTTCTACGCAATGGACACCACTGAGTTTCCCGTGAGGACCTGGAAGACATGCTTCTAGTTTGGCCCAATAGTGCTCGGCTAGTTCATGGTGCTTCTAGTTGGCGCTCCCGCGGGGTAAGGCAACTTCGTCGAGAAGACTCCCTCCAAGAGAAAAATAACTCCGTGCAGCTACCTCCATTGACGTTCCAATCAGAGCTAACGTGGTCCCCCTCTTGAGGTTTGCCACCAAAAGATATATGAAGTGTTCTGACTCATAGGCGCATTGCCGTATTTTTGTGCCGCACAGCCGTGTGTACAAACGCACCATACAGAAAATTCGCAGCCATTTCGGAGACTCTGTGCCCTGTTGAGTAGAGCCTGGCTTGGCCCTCCCCTCCCTTTCTCTTCTGTACTATGAACATTCGTCCGAAGGGGTTTATGCTCCGAGATCACCCGTTGCGGGTGCGGTCGCACCATTTTTCTGCACTAACTGTGTATTCATATGCAGCGGATTGGCTCTTGTATATTGCTGTTGTGTCGTTCGCTCTTGGGTACGGTTCCTCCATTGAGCCCTCGTATCATGAGTTTTCTCTTTTTGACTACTCTTTGATGCATTCTCATGTGAATACTGAGACTGTGGGACTCCGTGACTTGGTGGTGGTATCTGTGGGCGTGCCTGCTGTATGTATCATTATCCTCTCGCTTACTGCTGGCAGTGCGGAAGTGTCGCGGCTACGTCGAGTATGGGATCTCTTTATAGGGTTGTTAGTACTCTGTGGCAGCATGGCCACGCAATTGACGTTAGTTACGTTGCTCAAAAACGTATGTGGGTTACCCCGGCCAGATTTAATCAGCAGGTGTTTCCCTGAAATACCGGCGAATTACACACTGCTTAGTGTGCCTGGCCAATTGGTGAGTGTGAACGTGTGCACGAGAAGACTGCAGTTACCAGCTACCGGCGACAACGAAGGTATTTCTCCCATAGTCATGGACGGGTTTCGAAGCTTCCCTAGTGGTCACCTGGCCACGGTATTCTGTGGTATGGTGCTCACAAGTTTGACCATTTGCGGTAAATTGCAAGTGTTTGACCAGCGCGGGATCTCGCTAAAAGCACTAGCAGCAGCGTGCCCCATTATGGTTGCATGCTACGTTGCATGCACAAGAGTGAGCGACAACCGGCACTTTTTGAGAGACGTTGCCGCTGGGGCTATAATTGGGTCGGTGCTGGCGGTGTGGTTTCACACCCAGTTCTTCGCCAGTGTGTTTGATTTGAAAAGTGCTGGGAGGGCATACCCTCCACGGCGATTTGGCATAGGGAGGTTTTTCGGAGGAGTTGGCGGGTTTTGGCAGATTGACAAGCCTGAGCCGAAGGAGACAATAGTGCAGCAAGCGCTCACTGTAGCAGTTGCAGTTCCAGGCACATCGGTGATAACAGCAGTACCGCCAATATGCCGAGAACTAAACACTACGCAGGCATTGGAAAGGCTAGCGGAGAAGAGCAAAGTTGCGTTGCCAGTGGAAGCAGGAGGAGAAAATGGGGCGCACGAAGGACTCAGTTTAGCTGCAAAGATGGAGATTGTGCAGCACTACAGCAACGTACGTCTAGATTAAATATTAATACATAATCGGCCAGCAAATGGGACTTGCTAGTAGAACAGTCATTATCCTCCTTGAGCATTAGCCATAGGCTTGCCTTTGAATAGGGAGCCTCCCTCGACAAAGTTACCTCGCAGGATCTCCGCCGGAATCACTAGTAAACCCATACTAATGGCCCTACCCGGGGACCCGCCTGCCCGCTCCTCTTGGATCACGTTGTGGAGGCCACGGCGTGAAGTTGCAGCTAGCCCAACTTTCGCATTCGGGTCTTTGCCTTGTGTAGCTTGTTTGACGCCTTCTCCACATCTTCTGTAAACAGATCCAAGAGCTCGTTCTGCTCTGTCACTTCGTTGTTGATAACCTCACCGATTTGCTTTTGGCGCTGGATGATTTTACGGAGCAGCTCAATCTCTTGGTCCTGTTGTCGCTGCACTTGCACTTGTTGCTGGAAAAGCTCTTTATTATTGAGCGGAAGTGTTGTGGCTGTCTCCACTGGCGCGTCTCCGAGCACTCGGCGCGATCGTCCGCTAAAGCCTCGCCACAGGTCTCCTTCTAGGTTGCCAGAAGTTTCAGCACTTTGATTTCTGCCACGCGAACGACCGCTACGCTCCAACTTATCGAGAAGAGTGTCAAGCTCTTGTGAGATATCCGAGAGTATCATTCGGCGCTTTTTTCCTTCAAGCTGGTCCACGAGCCCCTGCAGCTGCTCGTGTTTCAAAGCGGCATCCAACTTTACCAAATTGGGCTTGACTATTCTCGTGACCTTCTCTCTAAGCGCTAGACGGCTTGTGGTGCTGGTGGCATCACTCGCCGCCGTCAGTAGCTCCGAAATGTTGAGGCGAAACTTGCGCGAGTATTCGAGCCACCGCGATGAGTCTATCGTAGCCGGATCTTCTGGAAGTACCAACTCGTTGAGCAAACCGCTACTTCCAAACCCTGACGTGCCGTCAGCATCGATAGCGCCGCTACTGCTACCAGTGTTGGTAAATTTAAAATTCACAGGCACATCGAGGAAATCATGCACCAATGGGTGATTTTGTAATTCTGGGTCGCGGATTACTGCGGTCAAAAACTTGGCAAGCCCTGCCTGACGTTCCAGCACTACAGTGGCGCTGGAAGTGAACCAGCCCAGGCGTTTCGACGGCAACTCGTACGGGAAGTCCGAGACATTTATATTTATACTCTTGCACAAATTTGTGATGAGCTGAGTGAAGTCTGAATACCTTCTGAGCACGGTTATAGACCGGAGCGGGAGCTTGAGGTGGATGTGGTAGTACGTGGTGCCATTATCGGCAGATGTTTTGGGGATTGAAACAGACATAGTCCGCAGCGAGCAGTGGCGCAGCGCTGAAGGCGAGCAAAGAAATTACGGAAGTGTGAGCTCCTACTGCGGTTCAATCAGTCAAAGGGAGAATCTTCCAAACAATAAGAGTATGACTGTCCACGCTCGAGATCTTCAGAAAGTCTGCGGCCTGAGTTGGGTGGTTTGTGGCCTTGCTCCCACTGTGGAGCCGATAAGCCAGGAAGACGAGTAAATGGGTCACGTGATATTGTATGGAGTGAGTGGATGGGATGAAGGATAGAGACGTTTCTTTTGCGGCTATTCACCTTCAGTATGTAGCTCCTCGTGAGATTGCTATTTCCTTTGTGGGTATGGTTTCAGGGAATGGAGAAGTTGTGTTGTGCTTTCGAATGTTTCATATTTGATAGTATTTTTGCAGATACTGAAAGAAACCATACAGAGGAATAAAAATGAACAACGGAGAATTAACAAAGGTGACTCGAGCAGGTCTTTTCAGCACCACGCACTGTCCCCCCATTGACTTTTTTACCAGAGGCACCAATAATACACATAATATCCCCTAGTTTGCGAGGACATCGCGTCGCTTGGCCCTTTTGCAGCCAAATGATAATCTTCGACCTGCATATTGGCGATTGCTACCCTGTATTGTTGCTATCCCCACGATTGCAAAAGAAAAATGACTACACCGCATACACTCTATTTCTCTTCTTATCGTCGCTACAGTTCCACACGATGTCTTATCAGTCAATTCCTCGTGACGAAGAGTCGCAGGTTGAAGAGAACCATATCTCAGAGCCGGCGTCCAGTTCAGATGTCGAGAGCCAATCGCTTCTTGGACACACACTGGCTCTGCCAGGAGCCGGGGTTGAAGAACGAGCATCGCATGCTGCCCATGTGCGCGGGCACCCACATGGTCATTTGTCCCCGGATGATCCCTTGGTGTCACCAATGAATCTTTACAAAGTGAGGATGCTCAAGTTTATCAGCTTGATTGTATTTTTGATCAATTGCTTCCTCTTCTTTTGCCTTTTGTTTTCCGACTTCATAGCCATCCCAGGCTTTAACAGTCGCGGCAAGTCCTTTTTGGAATTGGACTTGATTACGCTCTCTGCAGTCAGCAATTTGCTTACACTATGGATGTTTAGTGTGCCTGCATATTACGAAAGGGTATTGGGGTACGTTATTGCAGGGCTTTTGGCGTTTGACTTTGTTGTTGTGTTTGTGATTCCGTATGAACGGGACCAGTTTGGGGTTCTGGGGGTATTTTTGCTTTTGTGGACGTTGGGCAATTTCTTGTTCAACTCATTGGTCGACTACTGGGTGGAGCAGGGCAAAATCTACCAAGAGATCAAGTATACAGGACGCGAGGAGACGCGGAAGACGGTGACCCAGCTTTTTGTGATTCTGATCAAGACCTTTGTCAAGTTTTTAATCTTGCTTTTGATCTGGAACATCAGTTTGACGCTCTGGGTGCAGCTGTACGATCTGCATGAGAAGCCATGGGGCAAAATGGTTGGTGTGAGTGGAGGAGATTTCAAAGTGCATTTGAGCTGTTATGGAGACGTCTATGGAGAAGGAAAAACTGCAGCAGCAGCAGAAGAAATGTCTGGCGCGCACGCGGTACCTGCAGATCCAGCTGCAAAAGAATTTAACGACCAAAACAGTAGCAGAAATAAGCTGGATCCAGACCCACCACAGCCGATTGTATTGGTGGAGGGTGGTCAGCTTACATCATCAGAAGAATTCCAAGAATGGATCGAGGAGCTTTTCCATCTTAACAAGATTGACCGGTACTGTATCTGGGACCGTCCAGGGTACGGGTTTTCAGACTCTGCGCCATCTCCGTCGTCGATAGGTATAATTACCGAGTACTTGATTGAAGCGCTTCGGGACCAGAAGATCGAGGGTCCATTCAGTGTGGTTGGATTTGACATTGGTGGGCTCTATGCACGCATGTTTGCGCTGCGGAGCCCGGAAAAGATTCATTCGCTTCTTTTGGTTGACCTGTGGCACGACGATTTGCTCAAAAAGGACCCATTCGGTGGGTCGGGTAGGAAAAACGAACCGAAAAGAGTGTTTAAGAATATCTTGGAGCCCATGAACACATTTACCGGGTTTAAACTTTGGCTCAAGGGAGTTGTGTCTCCGTTTGGAGTAATACAAAATCTCCACTGGCTCTTCCACCCACGGCGGTTTCTGTCCAATAGCCGGATTTTCGGTCAGGATATGTACTGGAGCTCGAAGTATATCCGCGCCAGGCTTCAGGAGCAAGTGACGTCATCAATATTGCTGTACAACGAGATCCAGGGAAGCGACATCCACAACGTGCCTGTGAGCGTGATCCTGCTGGGATTCATGATCAAAAACTCATTGAACTGGGGAAAGTGGCAGCGTGAGTTGACAAAACTCAGCGACCAAACAGTGGAGTGGGTTGTTGCTGAAAATAGTGAACATAAAATCTGGAAGAACCCCAGGGGAAGAAAGGAGCTCCAGGAGTTGTTGTTGCGGTTGGTGAGCGACAAGAGCAACTACTAGCCCTTTTTGGTGTAGCACCTCCTGGTGAGGGATGCTCGATCGAGGTGTGTTTCCTACGATTGTATAACTATATTACTCTTATTTTAATGCATGCTAGTACAAGTGCTTGTATTTTTCGCAGCCATTAGGAGCAGCAGAGTATTACATGTGGAGGGTCTGTGCAGATAGAACGATGCAGGTTTGGACAGAGGGCGTAACCCCATGTGCACTTTGATAGAGACTTTTGGGTCTTTCAACTCCCATAGCACTTGTGAGTACCAACAACTGCCAATCTTTGTAGTCGCAAATACTATTTGTAGTCGCAAATTTGTGGCGACGTGCGCGCCATTACCCCCAGCCCACTCGCTATAAAATCGTTATTTTTCCCGCCCACTGCGATCGCCTTATTTTTTTTTGCCCCTAATTTTTGTTTATCTTTTTTCAGAGAGGGGGAAGTTTTTGATCTGCCCTAAAACAGCAGAAACGAAAAGCTGGCGCCTCTCGTAACTACACACGCCAATCGCCGTAGCCCACAAGCGTATTTGGGCATCTCTCTTTGCATACCCGCATCCAGCACAGTCTACCCTGTGCACGCTCACATCGACGCGCAAATACACACACACGCCTAGTGCACCTCCTCGAGCCCACCCACTCCTGCGGACGGCGACTCGTCAACCGCACTTTACTAATCAGCATACGCTAGCAACACCTCTCTGCCCACCAACCCATCTGCACCCACACACGTACATTAGCACACGTAGTAGCACCCAGTGGCACATACACACAACTTTTCCTCGTTTTTACTGATTTCCCCCTCCCCTCTCCCACAATATAGAGCACGCCCAGCCATGTCTGTCGGGGATACAGAGAGAATCAGAAATGGCTCATCCATTTTACACCCAATGAGCTCGTCAACGTCTCCCGCAGGCGCGCCGTCATCAGTTGCGGCTGGTGGGACTGCATCGTCTCGGAAACAAAGGAGTGTGAGTAGCAATACGCTTATTGGTGGTGGTACTGGCGCAGCAGCTGACCTGAACGCTGTCTCCGGTAACGCAACAGATAGTCCACGGCTGCCATCGGGGACGCATTTTTCGAGCGCAAACGGCGGGGATGGCACCACTTTTGGCGCTATCAATAGCAGCAGCAGCAGCGATGGAGCAGTGGGGACTTCCACGCCCGCTAGGCGCTCGTCGTTCGGGCTCAGTTTCCTCAGCTCCATTACCAACTCGATCAGAATTCATCCGGCGTTACCGGGAAGCACTGACGAGCAGCAGCAGCAGCAGCAGCAGGTTAGCGGTCACTCGCACAGCGGCTCGCACAGTAATAATATGAGCGGCACCCACGCCACACTGCCCAACGGCCCCCCTACACGCATCGAGTCACCGCACTTGTTCATGTCAAATAGCCCTACAATTGCGAATCTTCACAACTACGTGCACCATTTGGAAGACGAAACCGCAGTGGAGGGTACGTCAACTGCGTCAGCGGGTGCACCGCCTCAGTCTGCGCAGTCTTACCGTACGGCTCTGCTGCTGGCTGGTGACGAAACCACGCAATCGACCGCATCGGTGCCTGTTCTCGAACGCACTTCGCTGTATCAGGCGCCCCGGGTAGCACATCCCGGTCAGCTGGCCATCTCGAGCCACCAGGCTCCAGGGCACGCACCAGCCAACTCGGTTGCGGCGATCGTAGCAAATGTAGTATCTAATACTGAGCTCGAGACTGGTCCAACTGCAGGTGCACCTGGAACGGGGTCTGCTCCAGTCGCCGCGTCGACCTCAGGTGCAGCAGGCACTTCGGCTTCTGCTTTTGCAGCAGGTACTGCTGGCGCAACTGGCGCCACAACAGGAGCGGTGACCTCTGGGACTTCAGAGGAGACTTCGGGCGCAGACAAAGACGGTTTCTTCTCGCTCCGGCTCACGCCCATCATCGACCACTCGTCATCCACGTCAGGGCTCTACTTTGCACCCATAATACGTAAGATCAAGCCCAAGGTGCAGATTTCGATTGGCCGGTACACAGAGAAAAACAAGCTGGCAGCGCACGCTCCACAAGGATCGCTGGCGCCTGTGGTGTTCAAATCCAAAGTTGTTTCGCGGACACATGCTCTTTTCCAGTGCAACGACGACGGACAGTGGTTCATCAAGGACTGCAAGTCATCGTCAGGGACGTTTCTTAACCACATTCGACTCCTGCCTGCGTCACAAGAGCTGACACTTATGCCACTTGTAGACGGTGACATCATTCAGTTGGGAATGGACTATCGCGGAGGCACAGAAGAAGTGTACCGGTGTGTAAAGATCCGGTGCGAGTTCAACAAAAGCTGGCAACGCAAAGTCAACCAGTTCAATTTAGAAATCCACAAGAAGTTGAAAAATTTGGCCATAGGCGACACAAGAGATCCGGCAAGCGGCTCCGGAACAAGCGGGGCGGCTGGCGGCTCTGCAGGTACCACAGGCTTGAATCCAATTGCAAGCGCAGTGAGTGGCGGAGCAGATGAGCTCCTGGAGTGTGCTATTTGCCTCTTCAAGCTTGAACCATGCCAGGCACTTTTCATCAGTCCGTGCTCGCACCTGTGGCACTACAAGTGCATACGACCAATCATCATCAAAAGTTACCCGCAGTTCTACTGCCCCAACTGCCGCTCCATGTGTGATTTGGAGACGGACATTGAAGATGATGACTGAGATGATGGATGGCTCAAGCAACCTTCCTGTTTGTTGACGCTGCCAGAGGCAAGTATGGGTCTGGTAGTATGGATCACTTACTTTCGTGGCGGCCACTGGGTGAGACCACTGGGTGAGGACTGTTCTCTCACAAGGAGAAACACAAAACCAGACAACACATTTATTCTACAGGAGTTATTATGAAACGAGCCATTAATAGTTAATTTTTATTCTATGGAGTTTAGTGTTAGATCACGTAGCTATGCCCAGCGGCCGATTATGGCCATTGCCGCTGCTCCGCCCAGTACCAATACAAAGGCAGTTAGCTCACGAGCCATTGTGTGGTCATTTTGAAACTCGGCCGAAAAGATAAAGTCGTACGCCATGAGCTCAACGATGCTGTTGTAGATTAAGATGCCGCCGCAAAAGGCGTCAAACACGCCGTTGGTGATTAGCAGCACTCGTGATCCGGGCGGGTACAGCGAGCGCACGCCAATGCCAATGGCGATGGCAACCGGGGTGGTGAAGCTATATGCGAGCGAGAGACACCACGGGATCCAAGGCTTGTTCTGTGGCCACTTGGTGGTGGCAAATCTACTGCCCAACCCTAAACCCTCGAGGAACTGGTGAAATGTAATTGCGATGAAAAGAGGTATAAACTCTTCGTCAGTGATGGCGAGTGAGAGTCCTACAAACACGGAGTGGAACACAATACCAAACTCTAGCACGAGCGCACTCATAATTGGCTGTAGAATGCTATCAGAGAGAGCAGGAGTCTGAGGCTGCCCGGATTCATCTCTTGTAGCGCCAAAGGTGCCATAGGCGTCACTTTCTGTGAGAGAAGAAACACTGGTGATTAAGGCGTCTGCGACAGGTTCAGAGGTGGTGGTTTTGCGATTGGCGGTTGTTGGAAGAAGCTTTTGATGCAAACTGTCCTCATCGTTGCAAACTGGGCATTCTTCGATGTTTGAAGCCTCGCCACCAGAGGTGGAAACTGCAGAAGCTATCCGATGCATTTGCCTATGGGCAACCATATCTATGAAAAACATAGTGAACACCCCCATCAAACAAATTCCCTCTGCCCACGAGTAATCATCCCACGCTCCACCTAAGTCACTGAGCTCCTCATCGGCTTCAGCTAGTAGATGAATAAACGCAGTTGCTACAATGACCCCTGAACCAAAGTATTTAAGAATGAAAAACCACCATTTCGGCACCAGGAAGAAAGAGCTGCGAGACGCCAATAGTGGTAAAAATGATCCGATGCCAGAGGCGGTAAGTATAACAAAAATAGAAGCCACGCGGTAGTTATTATCTGTCATAGTTCTAGAACTCATTTCGTACTGATTCAACTTGGGCTACAAGTGTCCTTTTATAGGGGAGGAGGTGCTAGGCACCCTAGAGGTATTTGCAGCCAAATCAAGTTACCCTGGTGGTGCTACATGCAGGGAGAGATGGGGATACCTTTGCAGCCATCGAGGCAGATCTGTGAATTAGAAGTGGAATTTTTTTAAGCAAGTGAGTGAAGTTCTCTCTCCGGAGTTGTGGTAACTACTCGCATATGGTGCTATATAGATGAGAAGAAAGAGCTTTATGCAGTAAGCAGATTGATTACCCACATAGATTCCATGCACTTTCAAGTGGACATGCCCTTAGGTCGGCATTTATTGATGTCTCTTGTGAGGTTGTGATAGCGGTCTGCATTCAGTCTAATTCCCGATATGCTAAAACTTAGACCTCATTTATAGTTTGGAGCAACCTGTCGTGTCCCCATGGCACCATCGACATATGGGACATATCTGCATGGTTTACCCTGACGCATCCGGGAATCTGCGGTCACGATGTGGCAACAGTCAAGAAAAACGTACTATCCAGCATTTGTGCCACTAGATCTCGTCTGATGAGAAGTTTCAAGTGCTCGTCGGTTTTTTGCTGGTAAAATAGAACATTCTTAGTATTTCTCAAGCCAGGTGCTGCAGATGAGTCCGCAACCACCTGCACATACGCACACTTCAGCCGCATCTTTCACGCGATAAAAACATCCGTCTTCTTGTGCTCGTAACCGGGTAAAATTTCTTGGACGTGAGGGCCGTGGGATTGGGCGCTCCGATTAAGCTTCAAGGAAGGCGTAGCTGCGCCAACCAGCCGGCGGCCTAAGTAAACCACGCCGAAGAGCGATAGGAGGTAAGCAATATTCTAGATGTACAGTGTGTAAAAATCGCATCTAATGGGGAACAAGCGGCCGAACGCGGGAACGTGAATCGGCTCGCGATTGCTCCGGTATTTATGCCCCTATAAGCGGCATCAGCCTCGCCGTTAGATATTGTTTATGCACCCCAGAGAGCTAACGCCGCAATTCTCTACATTTGGAACCCTGGGTTACCAAAAATACCAAGATAGTTGTTAAAGAGTTCTATTTCTTAATTTTTTTGTTTCAAGACGCCTTTTTTCCTCTTGTGTGTTTATCAGTTCAGGGTATGAGAGATCTAACCAACAATACTTTAGAAGCGCCAAACCAGGCACCAAATCCGTTTTCAGACGAGTATACATCGTCGTCCGACTTTCACATGTCTTCCGAGGATGTTGCAGAAGATAGGCGCAACTTGCTTCCACTGCATCGAGAGGGAGACTCAGTAGCGGACACGTCCGAGAGCGATGGGGTATCTGGGGGTCCTGGAGCCCAAAGCCGGAACCAGAGCCAGAATAATCAGAGCTTTATGTCAGGGCGTGGGTATGAATATACTTCAGCCGATATAGACTCTGCAAACCAGTATAACAGCAGTAGTGTGCGCTCAAGTTCTCAGCTTGGTCAGTACCAGTATATGAGAAAGGAAACCCCATCCCCGAGCAACCCGTTCAAGCTGCTTGAAGATACGCTGTCGCCGTTTGGGGGGTACCCGATCGCACAGTTCCCACTCAGTATAGATGAGAAGGAAGCAGACGACTACTTGCACAATCCAGATCCAATCGAGGACGCGTTGTATGATAAAAACCGGTTTCTCAATGATCTTAAGACTCTTGACCGGAGGTCTGCTGGCGGACTTATTGGGTTTATATTCTTGTTGATTGCAGCAATTATGGTTTTCGTAGTTTTGCCCGTGTTGACTTATCTGGGAGCCACGACTCATCTTCGTCCTCAGGTTTTTGAGTTGCTAAGTCAGTACCAGTACCCGCAACTTAGTGCCATACGCACCAGTTTGGTAGATCCTGACACGCCTGAAGATGCACTCACAAAGAAGACCCGCACTGGAGACGAATGGACCCTAGTATTTTCAGACGAGTTTAACGCAGAGGGGCGCACGTTCTATGAGGGGGACGACCAGTTTTTCACTGCACCAGACTTGCACTATCAAGCAACACAAGATTTGGAGTGGTATGACCCTGACGCCGTCACCACAGTTAACGGCACCCTTAACATTTGCTTTGACGTGTATAAAAACCATAACTTGTTTTACCGGTCTGGAATGGTGCAACTGTGGAACAAGTTATGTTTCACCCAGGGCATGGTGATGGTGTCAGCAAGTTTACCCTACTACGGTCACATTACAGGACTTTGGCCAGGGCTTTGGACTTTGGGGAACTTGGGGAGGCCTGGGTATATGGCCACTACGGAGGGAGTTTGGCCATATACTTATGACTCGTGCGATGCTGGGATCACACCCAATCAGTCACTGCCCGATGGCATCTCTTATTTGCCAGGACAAAAACTTAACGCGTGCACTTGTAAAGGAGAAGACCATCCAAACCGAGGAGTAGGACGTGGAGCTCCCGAGATTGACATCATCGAAGCAGCGATCGATGCCACGGTACACTTGGGGGTTGCTTCACAGTCGCTCCAAATCGCTCCGTTTGATATATGGTACATGCCCGATTACGATTTCGTTGAGATCTACAACAAGTCGGTGACTTCGATGAACTCATACGCAGGCGGACCATTCCAACAAGCTGTGTCAGGAACAACCACGCTCAATAACACGTGGTACGAATTCAGTAACTACCTGGTCAAGCTGTACCAGGTGTATGGCTATGAGTACTTGAACGATGATTCTGATGGATACACAACGTGGTATGTTGGAGAGGATCCTACGCTCACTGTGCAGGCAAAGCTGTTCCATCCAAGTGGAAATATTGGATGGAGACGGATACCAAAAGAACCAATGTCAATTGTGATGAATATGGGGATGTCAAACTCTTGGGCATACATTGACTGGCCAATGCTTGCATTCCCGGTGAACTTCAATATTGACTATGTGCGGGTTTACCAGCCTCCAGATGCTATTAGTGTAACGTGCGACCCGCCAGACTTTCCCACATTTGACTACATCGAACTGCACTGGAACGCGTACCTGAATGTGAACTATACGAGCTGGAAGCAAGCTGGGTACACGTACCCAAAGAATTCAATTATGAACGGTTGCTGACTGTGTGCGCGCAGTTGCCGACTTCCTTTCCTTGAACTGTCCTAATATAAATCTGCACCACTAGGCAAAAGTCCTCTAAGAGGGGTTGAAGTGGGTAGTACATGAACTTCTCTATATCTGTTATAGTACAATACGAAGATTTTAAACTACAAAAAAAAAAGATATATATACAGCTTGGTACGAGTCACCGTCGATAGTACTATTAGTCACCGATTTCCCGATATATAAGTTTCTCGATCAGGAGAAAAAAAGTAGGCAATTTTTTGAAAAAATAGTCCCAACCTCCTTTTAGATGAAGGAGTCGCATAGAAGAGCCCCAGGATTTTTTGAACGGCAGTATATCTGTCGCAATACTCAGCGGTACTACAATAACTTCAATGTAACTGCTCAGTATAACCATCGTATATCGCGTAATCTTTTGGCGGGTGCACTCCGTGCCCTAATCTTGAAGCACGAGAACTTGGCATTGAATTTCTTCAGGGTAAGGTCAGATAGAGACGATTCCAAAGAGAATGGACACAACTACGAGGTGAGGTTTGTCAAGGAAATTTTGTTCGAGTCTGTGGTCGCATACGAAGAGATTGAGACTTTTGACGATCGATGTTTCGTGAAGATGAACCAATTAGCTCCGCTTATGGATAGAGAAACTACTCCACTTTGGAGAGTTATAGTATGGGAGACAGCTTCGAGTGAGAACAACGAAGGAATGCAACAACAGTACATACTGTTTTACTGTGATCATGCCTTTTTCGATGGGACTGCAGCTGTACAGTTCCATAAAGACTTGATTATCGAGTTAGATCGCGGGGTTATGGCAGATGTCACCATCCAAACCAATGATGGATTCTCTCTCTTTGACTACGAGAGGGATAAGGATTTGCTTGCTCCAATTTCTGACGCATTAGAAAACCGTATCGACCTCTATCATCGACCCTTTTATCATAGAGTCTACTTACGAGTGGTAAGTGCCTGGAATCGCTTGGGCAATGCGTGGTTACGATTAAGGTTTAGTGTTGGTAAACTCATTGGCTCGATCGTGAAGGGAAACCTCTCATCTACGCCTTTAGAAATTCTGGAAGGCAGAATACGCCCGCCACTCTTCCTGTACCAACCTGGTCAAACTGGTCTCATTCACAAATACCGTATTGTAAATTTTCTGCCAGTGGAGTTGGGCTCTATCTTACTGTTCTGCAAAGGCGAGGGAATCACATTGACTCCCTGGCTCCTTACTGTAGGGACGCGGTGTTTGGAAAGGACAATATTTCCGGAAGTGGCAAAGAGCTTATCGCGAGAAACAGAGCCACTGTACTTCACTACCATTTCCAAAGTTAGCGTCAATGGCCGTCGGCATTACCCTAACGACACACTGCTAAAGTATGGTGTGTGCGTTGCCACGGCTGCGATTCCACTCAATTCACTCGCGAACCAAACCGACGCACAGTTACTCGAGAGTGCGAAAGAAGTATCACGCAAGGTCCACCATATTGCGAATAACAAGAGTATCTTCTGGGCTTTTGGAGACTATTTGAAAACATCGAACTTTTGGAACTATTTTGCAGGACAAATTGGTAATACTAGTCGTGAAACACTCTACACTTCGAATATCGGACGAGCAGACATTCGAGCCGGGGAATGGACAGTCAAAAACATTTGGTTTACTCAAAGCAACGGGCTCGTATACCACTTTGTGTTTAGTGTTATCAGCAGTCCACAGAGTGGGTTAAACGTAGCCTTCAGTTATCTTCCAGAGTACGATGAGTTCCCAGATGCAATTGACCTGTTTGTCAAATTATTTAAAAAGGAGGTGTTGCGAAGATAGTTGCCGTTTCTGGCACCCTGAATCATCGCACCTAGGTGTCTACGTCGGGCAGTAGTCCGGCGAATACCGACAAAGAACTAGCGCTTATTTACATGTAACAGAATAGAAAACTCAAATAGAACATAAATATAACCAAAGTTGCGTGTGTAATGGATTCACTATAGCTGGTGA
>PPIY02000072.1:0-27175 GCA_003707405.2 Dujonia schatavii | reverse complement strand
CCCCCCCCCTCCCTTCAGTAGGACCACGGGCCGTTCAATCAGATGGCGGTGTACTTTATCTGATCTCTCCGTATGTTAGAGCTGCAAGAACATGTGCTAACAGTGTTAACATCGTATCTGCCAGTTCTCTTCATTTTATCAAAAATATCAATTTATTATTTAAAACGTTTTTTTAAGTGCATATTATGAGAAAAATATGAGATGTGAGAAAATATACTGACAACATATCCACATGTCTTTGAAATGGTGATTCGCTCTTCCCACTAGCGATTCCTTTAGTCCCATACACTTTAGTATGTTATATCTTGATTGCGCTATTTCACTCGACTGTCACTCGATTGTCTTCTGCGGGTTGCAACCACTTTTTGCAGCAAAGTTTCTTTTTAAGCTGTCAATTTTGCAGCAAAAATTTCTTTTTCAGCAGAGAACCTTTTTTTTTCCCACAGGGTAACTTTTTGCAGCCATTTTTGTAGCCGTAGTTTCCTTTTTGTTCGTATGGGTTAACAAGACATCATCCGAAATGGCTATCCTCAGATACTGCGAAAGAACAACACCATTTGATGATCAGCCAAGGTAAAACCGTCCCCAAATACCTCCAATCTTGACCAACACAATCATCCTTGTGTTCCAGAAAGTGACTTCGTGGCCAAGCTGGTTAAGGCGTAAGACTGTTAATCTTGAGATCGTGAGTTCGATCCTCACCGAGGTCGTTTATTCTTGTTTCATAGCCTTTATGGCCAAGTTGGTAAGGCACCTCACTAGTAATGAGGAGATCGTCAGTTCGAATCTGGCTGAAGGCAATTTTTTGCTTCATTGGCAAGACATTTGTTTTTGCTATTTATAAGGGCAGCTTTTCTCTCGAGTATTTGCAGCCATGGAATTTTTTATCCTGCACGTGACTCACATATAGAGCTACCAGGACTGCTTGTGACAGCGTAGGCAGTGCTAGAGCTGACTAGGAGAGGGAGGGCTAGTTTTGTTCCTCCGTTCACAGGATTGGCCCTGGAGGCTAGAGCTTTGCGAAAGGTCATACGAAGTCATGTGAAGGTAAGTTTGAACGCAACTAGGAGTAGACAAGAGTAGACAAGAGTAGGGAGAGTAGACAAGAGTAGACAAGAGTAGTCAAGAGTACACTAGCCTCTTCTAGCCTCTGAGGTTGAACCAGCCTGGCCAGAGCTGGCCCCAGGTCAATCCAGCAGCCCGAACTACAAAGGCTGATCCGCCTTGCTTCTACATCCGATAAAGGTGTCTATTCATTTGAAAGAAGACTCGATAACCCCATGATTCCGAGCATGCCGTACCTAAAGTAGATGTTTTCTGTGATCAAGATAGTCACGTACCCCACCTTGGGCAAGTACGCCTTGACGGTGCCCACGAGGTCTGTGCTCTGGTTCAAGTAGCTTTGTTTTTTTGCGTACAAGCCCAAGTCGTCCACCTCATTATTGTCTCCCTTTGTCAACAATAGCTGCTTATCGGCGTTGTGGTGCTCTCTCAACACGCGGTGTACGATGGGAATAGACTTGCCCTGAATCTCATACACAACGATGTCGCCCACTTTGGCCTGTTCGTCTCGGTTCCACAAAAACAAAATGTCTCCGCGCTGGAACGCGGGCTCCATCGACCCAGACAACACCACCACTATGGGCGAGTGCGAGTTGGCCACCACCGAGAGCGCCTTCCACGCCATGAACGCGGACGATAACACGTACGCGAGGTTGAGAAACTGCACGAGCTGCTGGCGTATTTTCATTCTGCTGCTATTGGGTGTAAACGGCGAGCTGTGATTGGCACCAAATTGTGTATGACCGCACTTACCGGGTGTGAATGGGGAACAGCGCCAAAGCGTTTTGAGAGCTGCCAGTCTGTGGCAGTTAACACGCGGGCGAATGCCTTGCATTATATGCAGGACACCAGACTCTTCCTGGTGTAGCTGTGTGGGCTGTCCTCCCGGAGGGAGCCACCTCGACGGAGTCGCCCCGCGGGAGCGCCGCCGGAGGCACCAACACTGCTGCTGTCATATTATCCCAGTACGGGAGTCTGGGGGTGGTGTATTTATCGCCTGCGCAGACCTCGAGTCGAGCATAGAGAAGAGTGCGGGATATCCTTGAGTAAGAGCTGAGGTCCGCTCCTGTTGGTTGGTGTCCCCAGGCAACTTCCACCCCGGTAATATGATACAGGTATCAGGGGGGATCGGTAGGAAATGGCTAGAGCTGGCGGGTACCAATGGTCTCGCGGAAACCGGTGGTTTCCCTTGTGGTTGCGAATTTTCGCAGCCATTCGTTGGCTGCTGCAGCCAAGCAGCACGCAGAGCTCCGCATGCTGGCGGGGTCCTCCGTCCGCGCACCGCTCGGCCACTTCGGCAGGCGACTAAAAGCGTTTACTGGGACTACCCCGTGCTGCGGCTGCTGTCGATAGTCGTCCCCATTCGGCGGATCTGCGATCTGGGGCAGAGAGGGATGGGTCCTGCACTTGCGCGCCATGCCATCGGGGGTACCACCTCCAGCGATGGGGCCATCTTGTGCCGGCAGCCCCCCAGAGCACGGCGGCAGCGGCCACAGCTGCGATCGCGATCGCGCTCCAGCCATACCCTTCAGCCATCGGCCGCCCGGCCAACGAGTGCCATCGGCCATCCCACAGAGACACCTCTACACCCGCGCTAATGCTGGCGCACGGGATTTTTTTTCCTAGCAAAACAAAAAATGCCGCCATCAGCCGCCACCAAACAGCAACACCCGCCCACCAGCACACGCACAAAGTACGGCACGGTCCAACGACACACGCGCAATGACCGACTCTAGCAAGCAGCGCCCGCACCAGGTGTCGTTCGGCGACTTGGAGGGCCAGGAACGCGTGCGGCGGTTCACTATATCGGCGCAGCCGTCCAACGTGAATCTTACTAATGTGGCCGAGGGTACAGCGGCTCCCCAGCACAACGCGCCGCTGCCAAACCTCCCGTCGCGCACCCACTCGATCATATCGGCCGCGCCCTCGAGAAACCCGTCGATCATACGTCCGCGTATGGATCTGTCGCTGACGCTCGCTAGCGGCCATCAGGGCCATGCCTCGGGCGTAGCAGCCTCGGGGGCAGGCCCCTCACAACAACCCCCTTCACAAGTGCAGCAGCAATCGCTGCAGACACTGCCGAAAGAAGGATCGAACTCGACGCTTTCGCACGACAGCATCCTTCTGTTTTTTGCATCTGGCAGCCACGTTCGTCCCGCGCCTCCGTCCATCAACACAGCGAGCGCAGGGTACATTTCGCTGGGGAACTCATCGCGTGTTGCCTCGCCCACTGCTTCACCGCCTCCGACGGTGATGAAGCTGGCATTTCTGTTTGGCTTGGACCCAGCGACGAGTAAGCCGAGTGCTCCGGGCTCAGCGGTGGGGCCCAGTACTGTATCGTCTGCCAGCCGCCATATGTCTCCGTCGCCGCCTCCTCTGATTTCGTCGTTTTCGCCTGGTTTTGGTGTGGCTGGCCACACTGGTTTTGGGGCTTTGGCGGCAACGGGGACCGGAACCGGGCCGCTGCTAGACCCTGGTGTCACCAACGTGTCACCCACCAAACCGAGCGCCATCGACATCCCAACGTCGCGCGACGGGATAATCGACGACTTCTTGGGTGCTGGCACGCGGAAACCCAAGAAACAAATTGTAGCTTCGCCTGTGGGGCCCCCGGTCCCCTTCCAGCAGTACTTGAGCAAGGAGGACGACGGCAAGTTTCACATTCTTCTTGGATGCACGGGATCTGTAGCCACGATCAAGGTGCCGTACATCATCGACAAGTTGTTTCAGATCTACGGCACCGCCAACATCTCGATCCAACTTGTGGTGACCAAGGCCGCCAGCCACTTTTTGCGCGGCCTCAAGATCCACAACGAGGTGAAGATTTGGCGTGACGAGGACGAGTGGGCAAACTACGGGGACAGTGTGGTGGCAGCAACAGCAGCAGCAGCAGCAATGGGATCGACAGCTTCTGTCGCCAACATGAGCTCACCGCTAGGAAACCACAGCAATGGGTCCACGCTCCTGACCACAACCGCATCAACTACGGGATTAGGGGTTAAAAAACCGAAAAACCCCTTCGACAAGTTGATTCTCCACAACGAGTTGCGGCGGTGGGCAGATATCATGGTAGTGGCGCCTCTTTCGGCCAACTCGTTGGCCAAAATCGCAAACGGGATATCAGACAACTTGTTGCTCTCGATAATAAGGAGCTGGGGGCCAGCCACGAGCGGTATCACGGGCGCTAACGGCGGGCACATCGGTGGAGTCAATGGGTTGAGTGAGTCAGGAACGGGAGCCGGCACTGGGACCGGGACCGGGACCGGGGCAGTCAATGGGAAGCCAATACTTGTTGCGCCGGCTATGAACACATTCATGTACACGCACCCAATCACCGCGAAGCAGCTCAAGCTTATTTCACTCCCAGAGAACGGGTTTGGCATCGAGGTGCTCAAGCCAGTGGAAAAAGTGCTTGTATGCGGGGACATCGGGATGGGAGGGATGCGGGAGTGGCTGGACATTGTAGACATTGTACGGCGGCGGATCAGCGTGTTGAGCCACGAAGAGCTCGCAGCACCACTCGGGGCAAGCGTGGACAACGACGACAACGATGACATCGACGACAATGACGAGGACTCGGAAGAAGACGACGACGACGACGACGACCTGGACGACGACCTGGACGAAGCAGCAGCAAACGAAAACAACAACGACAAGAAACACGACCAAGACATGATCTTCGACATAGCAGAAGAACAAAACGACGACTACGAACGGCCAGAGTTCGACACAGCCAGCATTTCCATCTGCAACGACGCGCAGAATATAATCTAGTAGGTGTGTATTGAACTTATACAACTATGCAAATGTAGACCGTGAGAGGGCGACGAAGCCTCCTCATAGGAAATGTCCAGACGCCCTCCGGGGGCTGTGAAACCACTGCGTAGATCTGCCCTCCCGAAGGGAGACACCCTCAACGGAGTTGCCCCGCGGGAGCGCCGCCAGAGGCAAACGCAGTCAGCGCACCAGTCCGTTGACGGGACTGTTCTCTACGGCAGGACGGTTGCCTTTTTCGACTTCTTAGTCGGCTTTTGCTGCGGCGGGTTTATCTCTGCTATCAAGTCGCCCAATAGTGCCAACTGCTCTTGCCTTGTCTCGGCCAAGTAGGCCTCGACCAAGGGTTTAGCGTTGGCTTCATCGCGCACGCACTCGTCGAGCACTGCAGCGAGCCGGAGCTTGTTTTGGTGGTACTTTACGTACGAGAGGCCGTGCAATAGCGAGTCCACGAGATCATCCACTTTGAGGTTCGAGGCGTAGCTTTCATCGACGGCCAAGAGCTCGAGGAGCTGCTTGGGCTTATTTGCGTGTTTGATGAACAGCTTGTCTGCGTAAGCGTCTGCACCGGGGCAGACCTCGTCTTGCAAGGCAAAGGGGAAGGCGCCAGCGCTGGTACCCTGGTGGCGGCTCTCGAGCCACCGGTTCAACCAGTGAAACACCAACTTGTTGCGCATACTCTTGGAGTGTTTTACAAGGTACCGCTTGTTGTTATCGGTGAGCTCGTGCACATAGCGGTTGATCCAGAAGTATGCCATGCTCTGCGAGTACACAGGGTTTATCATGGACTCAGCGAGGGCGTTCGAGTGCAGCAGCAGCAGCAGCCGGCTGGGCTCCTGCTGCAACCCGTAGAAGGACAGACAGAGCATGTACTCCAAGAAGATGTTATTCATCACGTTCGGCAACGTGGACGTCTTGCCCACAGACCTCGATCGCTGGTGCTCCACGATAACCACCGTAGGCACCACGTGCGGAGGCGGGAAGAGAATCTCGCGCACCACGCCGTGGGCCAAGTAGCTGAGATACCGCGTCGAGTCTACAATGTTCTCCAGCAACACCGTGTCGCGGGTGTACGACGCCGGGAGCAACGGCTTGTACTGGGGCAAGAAGCGCATGTGGAGATCGAGCTTGTTCCACTCGAGGATCTGCGGGGGCGACGTGCCCGCCGTATCGACCCCAAACTTACAGTAAGCAAAGTTCTTCAAGCCCACATCCACGCCCACGACGTCGAAGCGCAGCGGAAGCCGTCGTGCTACAGTCAACCCGTTGAGCACGGATGCGATCCGCTCCTCCTTCTTGGCAACGGTAGCTGCGGTTAGTATTACTTATTGGAAACCACCGTGCCCCCGGAGGGCAGCTCCACGCAGTGGTCGCTACAAAGTGGCCCTGGAGCGAACCGCAAGCCAGCAGCATGGCCTCCACACAACGGTCGCCAGGTGCCTCCGGCGGCGCTCCCGCGAGGCGACTCCCTCCGGGAGGACAGCCCCACGCAGTGGTCTCCACGAAGTGGCCCGCGGAGCGTACCGCAAGCCCCCGGCAGGGCTAGCCGCACACAATGGCAGTGCCTCCGGCGGCGCTCCCGCGGGGCGACTCCGTCGAGGTGGCTCCCTCCGGGAGAACGCTCTTGGAGGGCATCGCGAGCCCGGTAGCACTCAGCTTCTACATCGACGCGGTCAACTTACCCTTGAACCCGCACGTAACAACGACATTTTTCAAGATGTCGTTCGTGCACTTGCGGAGCACGAGCGCGTACTGTTCCGCGGCCTTCGTTTGCATTGGGTGTGCTCGCTCGCTCGGTGCTTGGGTGTTGCTTGGTGTGCTGATCGGTGCTGCAGTGCGCGTTTGGATTTCTTTTTTTGCGCGTTGTGGTCACCTGCTGGAAGGCCCGGGTCTTTGTCGGTCGTGCTCTGTGCTGTTGCCCGTGTGGTTGGTCTCTCGGGTGCTCCAGCTCTTCTCTTTCTTTCTTCTCCAGTTCCTCCCTTCGTGTCGCCTGTGCTCTCGTCCATTTGTTGTTTCGACTACTATTGCCTTGGTTGCAGCGTATTTTTTCCCGCAGTCGATGTTTGCAGCCAATACTTTGCCTACACGCTTTCTTCGGAAACTCCACCGGTCTCCATCTTCTCACGCTGCTGTGCCCTCTGAGCATGCTCCAGTGCCCAAAAAACACACTAGACCGGTCTCCACGTTCCTCACATCTCTACTGGTCCCACGGCCACACAGACCGGGCCGGCGCACTGGTCCAGCACCGCAGACGCTAACGAGCCGCTATCTCGGCAACGGGTCCCTTCTTTCGCTCGACATGAACAATGAGCCGTTTGATCTCACCGTGGTTGCATCTGAACCAGCGGTGCGTCGAGCCAAAAGCGTGCGGATCGGGCGCGTACTCGTGCGCAAAGCGTCGTCTAACAGTGAGGGGGCCGTCTCCATGCCATTCCGCAGCCATTCATAATATACACCAATATACATTAATATTTACTATTCCGGCAATCTTCTAAACGGCCCGCAGTCTCTGTTTCAGTAGCCGGTTTGTAGTTTCAGTAACTTTCAGTGGCTTCTTTTCAGTAGCCTTCAGTGACTTCTCCTAGTAGCCTTCAGTGGCTTCTCAGTAGCAGCCACTTCTCAGCAGCTTTCAGTGGCTACTCAGTAGCGGCCACTTCTCAGCAGCCTTCAGTGGCTCCGTCTCAGTAGCTCTTCCCCTCTGTGGCTCTATCGCCCTGCCCCTAGCTAGCTTGTACATTGTTTCGATCGCTACATGCTCGTTTCACGGATCGTTACATGGCTACGCGGGGCTACATGGGGGTCCATAACCTGCCCTCTTTGTCCCTCCTGATGGCCCTCCCCCTCGGCAGTGGCTTGAGCCCCTGACGGCCCCTGTGCTTTAGCTTTGTTCCGGTTATGAGGCCTGGGACAGTACATCTCCTTATGCATCACTTACGTAAGGCAGCGCCGGTGCCTCCGTCGTCTGCAGAGGTCCTGCACCCCAGTCGCGGGTAGAGAGCGCTACACGAGTCGAATCGATACACGGTTACGAGCGCGTTTTTAGTGGTCTCAGGCGTCTGCGCCCCCTCGCGATTTTTAATTCGAAGCGCCGAATTGGGGCATATTCAACCGAAAATGGACGCACGGCCACGGGGGCGCGAGAGGTCCGACTGCCGAGACGAGCGCTTGATGTTGCGCGCGTCGGGGGACCGAAGTCCTGGTGGCAGCCGCAGCCTATGGCTGCTGCCAGCTTCGCTACCACGCCCTCACACACACAGATGCTCACGCACGTCACAGTCTCTCACAGACTTCACAGTCGCTCACACTCACTCCACACTTCGCAGTCGCTCACTCACTCCACAGTTCACACTCCCACAGCTCCCACGCCCACATCCCTACTCCCTTCCCATTTGTCACTTCCTGGCAACCAACCCACCGTCTACACAGGCCATCCCCTATTCCTTCCTCAGCCTTGCACGTACCACGCCACTCCACACTCCCCACACCTGAGGGCCCGCTGAATACCACTGCTAGCCGCCGTATTCTTTCCTACGCGCTAGTCTAGCTTGGCTGTAGCAGCACGAATTTTTCTATTTTCTTTTTTTTTTTCCGCCCTATTCTTAGGGGCTTTTACACCAAAGGCATCGCGAAATTGCCCTAAAAGAGCGATAGTCGCCCTCCAGTCACGATTGTTCACAGGGCAGGAGGCGTAGTTTTTCGCGTTCGAAGGAACGGTTTTGTATTGATGTTGCATTATCGTGCATCTGTGAGTAATTAGCTAGTAGCAATAGGGGAGGCGTGCGGGGCTGTATGGGTTGAGCCGGTGCGAGCTAGCGTCCACCTTTGGCCTGCTGCATACATGCCAGATCGTTTCTACGGCGAAGAGCCTCGTGCTCACGACCCCTCCCGTGCTGGTCCGCGTGGTGCTCTCCAGCCCCGTGCCGCCATCCAGCAGGGGCACAAAGACCACGCTCTGCCCCCCCCCACACGCACACGGGCAAGAGCAACCATAGGCATCTACGAGACTCCCCTAGAAGAGTCACTGTGGTTGCAGCGAACACAGCCTGTCTATTATAGGCACAGCTGCACCTGCACCAGCATGGTGTTTATTTTTTTGGAAAATTTTTTTTTTTGGCCCGCCCGAGGGGTCGTTTCTTTTTACGCAGAATTTTCCAGAGCGCGGCCCAACCGCCTATAAATACGTCTCGGTCGCACGTTTTTTGGAGAGGGATTTACTTCTCTTCTTCTTATCACAACAAATAACTACAATGCAATTCCAACAAGTTCTCGTTGCTCTCACCGCCGTCACCGTCGTCTCCGCCGCTAACGCTACCGTCAACGGTACCAACGGAACTAACGGTACCTCCTCTTCTTCCAAGGCTGGTGCCTCTGCCGTCTCTGCCGGTATGGTTGGTGCTGTTGCCGCTGCTGGTGTCGCTTTATTGTTATAAGCTAATTAACTAAAAATTATAGAGTGCTTAATATCCTGGCGCACAGACTTAGTATTTAATATGTATTTTTAGTGGATTAATATAATAATAGCAAACGGTTTATTTGTAGTTTGTTTCTGCTTTGCATTTGCCTTGGCTGGCTCAAGCGGGTACTGCTGCTCTCAGTTTGAAAGCTGTCCTTATCTCATGGTGCTTCTGTCAGCCTACTCTCGTGGTGCTGCTGCTGCCAACTCTGTTAGCTCGCTGCTGGTGCTGCTGGTGCTGCTGTCAGCTGTCAACTCTCGCTGGCGCTGCCCCTCCACCGATGTTTACCTTCGTATGTCGACCGTTGAATTTCAACGCTGCACGTGTTTCGGCTAGCCCTCGCATACGCTTGCCCCTCCCCCGCCCACCAGTCGCATCGTCGGTCTGCCTCCCTTCCTCCTCCCCCCTACTCTCACCCGCCTCTCACGCTCTCTCTAGGCGCCCCTGTAAATCCCTCTACACCTCTTTGCGCTCCACGCCCGCTACAAACCACTCCGCCCTCCGAATCACTCCAGCTGCCCCCCAAATTTTTCATCTGCGTGCCGAAACCTTAAGTGGCTGACTCGATTGACTCATTTTTCCGGGTGGGGAGCATAGCCACACCTGCACGGGCACGCTCACTGCCCGTTGACGGCACCTGCCCACTAGGTAACAGTGTAGCCGTATTGACCCATGGGGCGCAGCACGCAACACCAGGCAGACAGACGGCCAGGGCTGTGGGGCCAAGGCAGTGTGCCCACAATGCGCCCTCCGCATCCTGCACACCTTATACCTTAAATAAGCAGCAGGGCGGATAAATGCCCCACACCCAAGAGGGACACCCAGACGGCGCCAGGAAGAGCCCAGAGGAGCTATGCTCGGGAGCGCGGTCCCTGCGCGAAGCACAGTTGCGAAAACCGCTGCATGTCTGGCTGCGAAACGGCTCCAACCTACACCAGGCGATGATCGGCGTGTATGTACTAAAATGCTATATAGGCAGGGTGCCAGGTAGTTCCCTCCGCCCCACGCAGCGCACCGCGAGCCCCCGGCAGGGCTAGCGGCACACCAGTTGCCTCCGGCGGCGCTCCCGCGAGGCGACTCCGTCGAGGTGGCTCCCTCCGGGAGGACAGCCCCACGCAGTGGTCTCCACGAAGTGGCCCGCGGAGCGCACCGCGTGCCCCCGGCGGGGCTACCAGTAGACAAGGATAGGCAGGTGCCTCCGGCGGCGCTCCCGCGGGGCGACTCCGTCGAGGTGGCTCCCTCCGGGAGGACAGCCCCACGCACAGCGTCCCAGCCAGTTGATAGGCCTAGTCAGGGCGCGACTTGGGGCCCCAGTTCTTCTCCGGGTTTTCTTGGTAGCGGACGATTTTCAACTTTCTAAACTTGTTGACGCGCTCGCTGATGTCGGTCTTTGTCTCGAAGTCCACTTGTAGGTCCGGAAGTTTGTCGGCGTTTTTGAGCAACTTGTACCCTATCATTCCCTCGGTCAAGTTTGGCAGCATGGCGATGTCTTGCTGCAACTTTTCGATTTTCTGGTTGTGCCTTTCGATTTTCTCCTTTATCTTTTCCGTTTCCGGCTCCTTTTGTAAGTTGGCCACCAGCTCTTGTGTCTTTGCGAGGGTCTCCTTGTTGTTCTTGATCATCCACTGGCGGTTGATTTGGAGGATCACGTCCCATGGGGCCGTGGTTTTGAGGCAGTTCTTTTTCGCGTGTGTGAGCGACACGTTGTGGCCCAAGTTCCCCAACGCTCGGCACAAGTCGTTGATGGGGATGGGCGGCGACTTGAAGAACAGCGACACCTGGTTCAAGTTGAAGTAGAACGGCGCCTCGCGGAGCTCGTGCTTGGCCACCGTGAGCATGCCCTTTATGCGCTCTGTTGTGCCGTACACGGCGCGGTCGTGGGTGGCGTTGATGCGGAGCACTTCGTCGATGAACTCGTCGTTGTGGAGCTCGCCGCCCCACATGGGCCCTGCCAAGTGGTGCGGGCTTTGGCAGTACTCGCATTTGGGTGCGAGCGGCGGGCCCAGCGGGATCAGGAACTTGGTGGTGCCGTTCCCCCGCGGCTCGGCGCGGCCCAAAAACTGGTTCAGCTTGTGGCCACACCCGACACAGTGGTAGGTGAGCATGGTCTGCGACGCCAAGTGCTTGACCGCCATCGGGCTCGTGCGCACCCGCACAAACACCCGCACGTAGAAGTCGATGCTCAACAGAAGAAGCGGCTCGATCAGCTTCTTGTACTTGGCCGCGTTCAGCGCAATCATGTGTAGCACGAGCCGGAGCCCGGCCTCGTGGTTGGCCTCGCCGCCGATCGGAGTGTTGCCAAAGTTGTGGCCGCCGTAGAGGGCAAAACACTTTTCCGGATACCCAGACCCGGCAAGTACACCGGCGTCGGTACAGGTGACAAGCAAGAGCCCGTCGTCATTGACACACTGGAGGGCACCGTCGATGAACGGCGCCGCGGTGCCGTAGGGGTCCAAGTCAACCACGTGGAACTTGCGCTGCCCGTTCGACATGTAGTGGATGGCATCGCCCTGGTGCGAAACCACGCGGTGCGAGAGCCCGTTGTGGGCGATGTTGCGGTCGATGGACTTGACGGCCTCCGCGAGGAGGTCGTTGGCCACCACCGTTTTCACGTGTGGGATCTCGTGGCCGTACCGAATGGCCCGGAGCCCGGACGCGGAAAGTGCCTCGAGGATGTTGATGAACGGGCGCGGCGCGGGCGTGGCCACACTACCAGCTTCTTCGGTGCCCTCAGCACCGGCAGCGTCCGCAGACTCGGCGCCATTGGCGCCGGCCTCACTAGCAGAACCAGCAGGAGACGCGGACGAGGCATCCACCTCGTCAAAAGCCCGCTTCCTGGTCTCGCGGCGACCGGTCTTTGACTTCATATACAAACTGCTCCACGCACGGATCGCAGTCACCGATAAGTCCCTATTGAACTGCTGGATCGGGTTGTAGAACACACGGTTATCCTTGTGCGAAAGAATGCGCGCACGGCCCTCCTGGACCGTGACAAAGTCGTCGGGATTGTACGCCGAGCTGGCTGACGCAGACGACATGTTATAGGCTAGCACCGGGCGTATTACGTGGCGGGGCGCTGTCCGCTGAAACATGGAGAGCGCAGAGCATCGGAGCAGATTTTTTCACCCATCGCGACTCGCGATAGCCCGCGCTAGTGCAGCCGCATCGGTGCGAGCGGTGTCCGCTGCCCGCGCACCCGCCCGTTTTGCAGCCATTGAGTCCCCCGGCAGGGCCACCAGCACCCAACGGTGGGCTGGTGCCTCCGGCGGCGCTCCCGCGGGGCGACTCCGTCGAGGTGGCTCCCTCCGGGAGGACAGCCCCACGCAGTGGTCTCCACGAAGTGGTCTGCGGAGCGCACCGCGTGCCCCCCGGCAGGGCTACCAGCACCCAACGCCAGGTGCCTCCGGCGGCACTCCCGCGGGGCGACTCCGTCGAGCTGGCTCCCTCCGGGAGGGCAGTCCGCTGGGAAGTGAAGCGCAGACGACTCAGGGCAGTTGGGGCCTGCATATAGGAAGGTATATGAAGCGCCGCTGGGGAGCGGAGGGAGGAGGAGAGAGGAGAAGGCAAGCATGTCGAACACATTCAACCAGATCCACGACGTGATCGAGTCGATCGTGGACCCGGAGCTGCTCACGGACTACGAGTCGGACGACGACTCGTACGAGAGCGACTGGTCGTCCGCAGACGGCGATTTGAGCGCGCAACAGCAGTGGGAGGCGAGCATGGACCAGATCGCTGGTCTCGCCCGTCTTGTAGTTTTCCCCATGGTGGGCAAGATCATCGGCCGCCGCGCCGCCCACGTATTGTGGGCCAGAATCGCCGACTGGTGGTTCATATAGCCTCCCACACGGAGCGCACCGCGTGCCCCCGGCGGGGCTACCAGTACACCAGGTTAGGCAGGTGCCTCCAGCGGCGCTCCCGCGGGGCGACTCCGTCGAGGTGGCTCCCTCCGGGAGGACAGCCCCACGCAGTGGTCTCCACGAAGTGGCCCGCGGAGCGCACCGCGTGCCCCCAGCGGGGCTACCATTACACAACGGTCGGCGATTCGATGCCTCCGGCGGTGCTCCCGCGGGGCGACTCCGTCGAGGTGGCTCCCTCCGGGAGGGCAGCCCAGGGCCATATATCTACAGGTCGTATAGTCACTTAATGTACATTAGTCTAGACTTTTCAAGAGCTCGCCGAAGCGGTCTATTATGCCCTTCTCCGCCACGCTCAGCACAATCACGCTCACAAACGGCTCGATGATGCCCCCCAGCACGCGCGCCACGATCTGCTTGAGTAACAGCAAGTATTCGTCGAGCGTGAGGTTCAGGTCTGCCAGGCTGTACAGCGCGGTCGAGAAGATCGACAGCGACAGCGATGTTGCCTTTGCTGGCGATACTCCTCCGCCGTTTTGGAGCGTCACAGTCAGTCCCAGGGCCAGGGCCAGGGCCAGGGTGGCGCCTGCGCCGTTGGCCGTGCCGGCTACCGTCCCCAAGCCCATGGACCCGGTGCCGATGCCTGCTGCAAGCAACTGCTGCTCGATGAGCTCGTAGATGCGCTTGACGAGCTTGAGCACGATTTTGTACGTGAACAAGTTGTCGAGGTCGATGTTGATTTCGAGCTTTTCGATGAGCAACTGCTTCGACGAGAGCTTGATTGGCAGCGACTGCACCTGCTGTGAGATCGTCGACAGCAGCGACGTCAGCATGTGTCTGGACGCCAGCGCCGAGTTGGACGCCGTGTCGCTCCCCGTCCCCGTGCTGCCGCTTCCCCCCGCTGCCCCGCCACCACTGCCCGCCAAAACGTGCGGGAGGTGGTGGTGGTACAAATGCAGCAGCGAGCCGCCGCTGCCCGCCACGCCGCCTGCGCCGGCTGCCGCGTGCGGGCCAATATCGTAGTTTTTGAGAATCTTCACCAAGTTTTGCACAAACCGCGTCTGGTGCGTCGGTGGCGGTTGGCACGCGGATGCAGCCACCGCCGCGTGGGCCACCTGAGCGCTGCTGCCGGGCGCAAACTTGCGGCTGTCCGCAAACGGGTTGCTTGGGTCAAACTGGGCCTGGAGCTTGGGCGAGTACTGGGACGACCCGGCGCCAGCGCCAGCACTAGAGCCTGTACCGGCTCCAGAGCCTGCGCCAGGCTGAAGAGGACCACCTAAGCTCTTGTTGAACTGCTGCTGCTTGCGCTGCTGCTCTAGCGACTGCTCCTCGTCCTGCTGAAGCGACTTGAGCAAATTGCCGAGCGAAATGCCCAATTTGAGAAGCTTTGAAGCATCTAGGGGGAACCGCCCGTCGTCGTCGTTGAGCAGCTGCATTTCCGGGCGGTGGACGCGGTAAACGTCCAAAAAGTATGGCGACTTGGTCTGCGAGTGGCCCTCGGTGCGGTCAAAGGGGAGTGACTCGAGCATGTGTTGGATCGTTTTGATCTCGCCGCCGATCACGTCGAGGTACGAGGACATGGCGGGAAGCGGGCTCTCGTGCGTAGCTGGCTTGGTGTACACTGCTGAAAGCCGGAAACGAGTGAATGCGTGTTACGCTCCGGTACTTCGTTAGGTGTGCGGTGCGTGTGTCGCAGCGCGGTGGAAGAGACGGCGCTAAAAAAAAACGTGCACGAAAGCGAGCGGAGCTGTTCGACTGGCTGGCTGACGGTGCTATATCTGGCACCAGAACACTTACTGTCTCGAGCCTGTGCTCTGCTGTTGTGCCCCAAACACGCGACCCCAAATTTCACCGCTGCCTGCTTGCAGGCGCCTCATCCAGATGCCGTCACGTGATCATCTCAGCTCGCTCCATCCCGTTGTCGTTCCACGCAGCCATCCAAGTGTGGCTAGCGAGCATCTCCCGTACCCGCGGTGTTCCAGACATCGTTATTAGGTCACAAGCTGCCTCTGGTTCCGCTCCCGCTGGACGTCTCCGTAGCGGTGACTCCAGGTAGACCAATGGATCACGTGACATCATCATGCTAGACAAAGGCCCCAATGCCTCCGGCGGCGCTCCCGCGGGGCGACTCCGTCGAGGTGGCTCCCTCCGGGAGGACATCCCACGCAGTGGTCTCCACGAAGTGGCCTGCGGAGCGCCACGCGTGCCCCCGGCGGGGCTACCATTACACAACGGTCGGGCGATGCCTCCGGCGGCGCTCCCGCGGGGCGACTCCGTCGAGGTGACTCCCTCCGGGAGGACAGCTCCACGCAGTGGTCTCCACGAAGTGGCCCGCGGAGCGTACCGCGAGCACCGTCAGAGCTGCCACCACACCTACTTGGGAGTTCCTGAAACAACGACCCAATCCGGTAGATCACGTGACTGCGATATGCCAGCGACTGTGCGAGCAGCGGAGCGGTGGAGGTCGCAGGCCGGCTACTTCGGGGCACGGGAGGTGTGGTGGTGCGGCAGACGTGGGTGGCGTTAGGCAATATGAACACATACGTCTTGCTTGTGGGCGTGGCGGTGTTCTGTGGCGCCACCTGCGTGGTGCTCTTTGGCGACTCACCCTCTGCGCGCAACACTCCTGTGCACACAGTGCGCGTGGTGATTGTACGGGCGTTCAGCGCTGTGTCGGTATTTATACTCCGCTTGGATGCTCGCTGTGGTGGTGCGCTCACGCGTGTAGCCGGTTGGATCGTGCCTGCGTTCTACGTGGTAGTGATATCCAGCTGCTTGTACTTGTTCTTTGCCGAGACGTACGCACGACTCGTGCCGCCGGCCGTGAAGGCGTCGGCCGCACACACATTGTATATAGCGGTGTCCGTAGCGGCGGTTTATGGGTTTACAGTGTTGGTGGTGGTAACAGATCCCGGGATCGTGCGACCGGCGGTGCCGCGAGGCGGCACCGCTGGCACCGCTAGCAGCGGTGGCGAGAGCGAGCCCCAGCTTCAAGCGTGCTGGGAACTGTCACTGGAGCAGCGGCAGGCGCCTCCTCCAGAATGGCCGCCCAACGAGCTCATCTTCTTCGCGGGACGCTCGTGCTCCACGTGCAGAACCCCGAAGCCCGCACGCTCCAAGCACTGCTCCACCTGCGGCCACTGTGTGCGTCTCTTTGACCACCACTGCATATGGCTCAACTGCTGTGTCGGGTACTACAACTACAAGTGGTTTCTCGCGTATTTGGTGGCCAACATCAACTTTCTCTTTTACGGCGGCGTGCTTTGCTGGTGGGCGCTCCAACGCGGCGCACAGGAGTACCTGGACTTCGGCTGGTGGCGTGTGATCACACGCACCACGTACACTAACAAGATCACTGGCGTGTTTGTGATACTCTGTAGCTTGTTTGTGCCCATCACCGCGGGGTTCCTCGCGTTGCACGTGCGGTACATCTATCTCGGCGTCACCACCAATGAGCTCGACAAATGGGCAGACCTCGAGTACTTGGTGCTGTTGGGCATGTTGTACCGCGTGCCCGCAACGGGGCAGTACGTGGAGAAGGGCGTGGTCTTTGACAAGACACGGGCCACGTACGTGCCGGCGTACATCTCCCTTCGCGACGAGGAGGTGGTGTACACGGAGCAAGACGCGCCGCCGCTCGAGCGCGTCGACTCCGTGGAAACGGGCCTCGATAACATCTACGACAAGGGCTTCGTCAACAACTTCAAGGAGCGCGTTTGCACGCCGTTCCATTAACTAATATACATTTATATACACCACTGTAGGCTGCTGGGAGCGCCGCCGGAGGCACCTGCCTACCTTATGTACTAGTAGCCCCGCCGGGGGCACGCGGTCCGCTCCGCAGGCCACTTCGTGGAGACCACTGCGTGGGGCTGTCCTCCCGGAGGGAGCCACCTCGACGGAGTCGCCTCGCGGGAGCGCCGCCGGAGGCATTCACACATCGGCACCTACCTTCCGCTGGATTCTGCAGCTGGCGGCACGCCCAAGCGCTTTAGAACTACTGGGTGGACTTTGAACTTTTGCACGCGACGCCCGGGGACTGGCGCAGGCTCCGGTGTCTGCTCAGAAGGCACCAGCCCGCTGGTGACGAATTTTTCGCCGAGGATGTCTGTGCTTCGCCTGAAGAGCCCCGAGGTCTTTTCAAGCGCCGCGAGCTGCTCCTGGAAAAGCGCCTTGTAGGGTGTGTTGTTTGGCACTTCAAAAAAGTGCTGCTCCTGGCTGTGCTGGAGCGCGTACAAGTAGAGGCGGAAGCGCGCCAGGTCGAGTGCGGTCGCAAAGAGACTGTCGATGCCGAGGTCGACAAAGCGCGCGAGAATGACCGGTGCCGCGCTCTGTAGTGCTGTGGTGGGCGTATCTGTGACCACGGGGCGGGTGGACGGGACCGGCGGGAGAGATGGCGGAGCCTGCGGTGGGCCAGTCCTGGCACGCTTGGTTACAAAGACAGGCGAGGTGGCGTTATTTCGCGGCGGGCGAGTGAGAGAGAACTCGGTGTCGCCGTCGTCTGTGAAGGAGAGCTTCGACCGCTTCATTGACCTGCTGAGACAAGGGTGGGCGGCGGAGACGTGGGGAAAGTTCGATTGCCGCAAATTAGCGAGGTGCGCCTATATCGAGGGAACAGCGACGGAGCAGCGATGGAGCGTAGGGAGAGCTCGCAGTGCACTCGAGGACACACACCACAGGAGACAGCAGAAATAGCTGGCTGTACAAGCTGTCAGGCTTTGTACAGGGAATAGCCAAAGCAGTTGACAGGGCACTCAGTCCCCTTTAGAGGGGGATGCCATGAGTCGCGCGGGAACGCTCGCTAAATGGCGGCCACAAGTGCTCATAATGGCGCATCGCGCCCGCTATTTTTTTTCGCGGGGCTCGAGACAAGGCGAGATGAGCCTTTTAGGGGCATGGAGCGCTTGTCTGCTCTGTGGGGCACAGGCAAGACGAGGATGTACTCCACACACGGTGTTCTGCTAGGTCTTGGAGTGGACGTTTGGCCCGCTACAAATTGACCCTAGCGGGTCCGTGGTTGGGCATGGCCACCCGATGGCTCTGGCCTGAGCTGTTTTGGCTGCAAAATATTATTTAACGCGAAAAAAGAACCAGCAGGCCCAAAGATGCCTTTGGTAGGGGCTACAGACGGTGGGTGGGGACGAACAGAAATGCGGTGGAACAGACCCAACGCTGTCCGGAGGCCCATCGGCGCACTTAAGTAGAAGCAGGAGAGCAGAGGGGCGGGGGCGGTGGGGCTGCTCTGCTTCTGCTCTGCCAGCCCCACAAGCGGTCGTGTACCACCATTTCCAAGGGGTGCGACTTGTAAGCGAAAAGTGCAAACCAAGCGAGAGCAGCGCTGGAGCGAAGTGCGCGGCATTGCATGTGTATACGCAGCCTAGAGAGAAGCCAGAGTCGTTAGCGTATGAATTCCGAGGAGCATATCGACAGCGAGGGGAACAATCCCCAAGGACTGGAGGCCGCGGTGCACGGCGGCCCTTCACAAACGGGTCTGGCCCAGAGACAGGCCCCCCATGGCCAGGGCCCGATCCACGAGCAGGATCATGAAAATCAGAGCCATACACACAGCCAGGGCGCAGGCAGCGCGCACCTGAGTCTACAACGAGTGTCTAGCCATACGCTGGGCGCCGGAGGAGGCGGAGGAGGTGGCGGAGGCGGAGGAGGTGGCCAAAATCCTAGCGGTGAGAACCCCAGCCAGAGCCAGGGCCAGCCGCCCTCTCGCCAAAACAGCCACCAGCAGCACCACAACACAGCCGGGCCTGAAACTCAGCTTCTGCACCACACACAGGGCTCACTTGACGTGGACGCGTCCGACTACGGGTCGCCGAGCTACCTCGACCCGAACTGGGCCTCCAACTTTCTTATGGAATCGAACCAGGATATGCTCTACGGCATGGATATGCCTATGGGCCAGAACATGTATAACTATCAGAGCCACCACGACCACCAGGGGCATCCAGGGGCTCAGGCAGCTCCCCAAGGGCCCCCCCACACGCAGGGTCCTCTTCCTGCCCCCGGTGCGTCGTCACAAGGACCGGCGGCCCGCCACCCGAAAAACCAGCAAGCCACGCATCAGGATGGTGCGCAAGCGGCAGCTTCTCATTCCAACCCACAAAGTACACAGCAGGGCATGCCACTGCAGGAGTCCGGCCCTAGTGCGGGCCCAAGCACAGGCACCAGCACAGGAACGGGCGGGGGGTCTGGCGGAATGCAAAAGGACCGACCACTTCTGCCGGAAGAACAGCCGGGACGGTCAAAGATTAAGAGACCATGCGACCACTGCCGCCGACGGAAAACCAAATGTGTGATTATCCCCGGCACAAACAACTGCGCTCAGTGCGAGTCCAAGTCGTTAGCATGCACATACATCGACCAGCCGCTTCGACGGATGACGGGGTCCAACCCAAACTTCCAGGACGAGCTCATGGGTGGGTATCCGTACAAGCGGGCCAAGATGTCAAAGGAGGAAGCAGAGGCGTATGGAGTGAGTGTAGGCGTAGGAGCAGGAGCAGGAGCAGGAGCAGGAGGTGGTGGTGGCCACGGCATGGCGATGGGCATGGGCATGAATATGGGGATGAATATGGGCGGCAGTGCAGTAGGAGGAGTAGCAGGACCGGGCGGGATGCTGGGAATGACAAACATGGGCAGCTTGGGCATGCCTGGAGCGATTGTGCCACCAAACGTTGCAATTAGAGACGTGCCGCCGCTCCAGGACTACTCGATGGTGAACAACTCGCTTCTCAAAAAGACTCTCTCGCTCCAGTTCCCGCGACTGTCGTTCTACGTGGGGCCCACGTCGTACTTGTACGACGTGAACTTGCTCAATCTCATAATCGACGCGCAGAATAACGAGCAGAAGGGCACTGCCAACGGCAGCAGCAACAGCAACAGTGCCAGCAGTGGCAGCGGGCAGGGCAAAATCGAGCAAATCAAACTCTCGGATAGCATCTCGCTCCGGAAAGTGAGCGACAAGACACACTTTGTGCTCAAAGACGACCAATCGCCTCAGCTGTTCCTGGCAATGTCGAACGACGTGGACAACATCGAGAAGTTTATCGCTCCTCACGGCCAGATTCTCATCGACTTGTACTTTCGTATCATCCACCCGCTGTATCCAATTTTGCACAAGAAGGTATTTTTGGAAAAGTATCTGCGGACGCACCGGGAGTTTTCTGCGCCGCTTCTAGCGGCAGTGTACGTGTTAGCGATCCAATGGTGGGACTACGACCCGCAGCTCAACCGATACCCGAAGCCAAACAGCGAGATGATATTGAAAATCGCAATCAATAACTATTTGCTCGAGATCTTGAAGCGGCCAAAGTTGAGTGCTGTGCAAGCCGGGTTGTTATTGTTGCAGTGTAAACAGGTGTTGCAGACGCAACAGATTGCTCATGCTAGCGCCAATGGCACGGCCACAGGAGCAGGTGCTAACGGGCCCGGAGGCGTGAATGGAGCAGCAGGAGGAGGAGGAGCGAATGGACCAAACGGATCCAATGGCCATAACGGTAACAGTGGCACCAATGGGTACGTAAGTAGTGGCGGCGTCGGTGCTAATGGCAGCAGTGGCGGCGACACAGACTTCAATGACTGGGTTCTCTGCTCGCAAGTGATATCGCTCGCGGAAGAGCTTGGGCTAGGACTTGACTGCCACGGATGGAAGCTCCCGAAATGGGAGCGCGGGCTCCGCAAGAGGCTTGCATGGGCCGTGTACATGGAGGACAAGTGGCTCGCACTCAAAAACGCTAGACCGTCACACATCAGCGAACAAAACTGGGTGGTTCTTCCGCTCGCCGACGAGGACTTCCCCGAGAAACACGGCGATGGAGACCTCAAGGAAGGGCTGAGCGACATCGACAATGGGAAAAAGATATTCCGTAACTTGATCGAGCTCACACTGATTCTTTCGGACATTGTGAACGATTTCTACTCGATGCGGGCCGTGAGCAGAGTCACCGAGATTAACCAGGTGTTGAAGTTGGCTAAACCACTCCAGTTGCGACTCCGCACATGGTACCACCTGTTGCCGCCGGAGCTTCAAATGAACTCAGTGCAGCCTCGGAAATTGTGCTCGAACGGGTACTTACAACTCGCGTACTTTGCAACCGAGTTGACGTTGCACCGCAAAATCATCACAACCATCTATCAGCAGCAGCAGCAGCTGAAACAAAACCCGCATTTGCAGCCGCCTGCGAAAGAGCTTGTGAACGTTTGTCGAACAGCAGCGAAAACGCGACTTCTCGCACTGATTGAGTTTGTACGGGACTTGAAGCCAGAGCACATCCACCTGTTCTGGCACCTGCTGTCGCTGTCACTGTTCACGTTGATCGGAACGTTTGCACTGCTTCTCTTTGTATCTGCCACGTCCAAAGAGGAGGAGGAGTTCTACAAGGAACAAGTGTTCAACTACCGGTGGATTCTCAAAATCTCCTCAAAGGGGTTCGACCAGGTGGGCAACGCGTTGGCAAACTTGGACCTCGTGCTAAACCACATTCCAGGGCTCTTGATCGACAAGGTGGGCTTGCCAATGGTGGTGCCCAACGTACCGGCACGAGCCACCTACTACATCCTGCAGCTGCCCCGACAGGGGAGCGCACGCGGCAGCACTGGCTCTGGAGCAGGCGCAGGCGCAGGCTCTGGCACCGCCAACCTGAACCAGAACCAGACCCAGAACCAAAACAACCAGAACTCAGGAGGACCAGGCGGAGCATACGCGAGACGGCGGATGCGGGTGCCTTACTCGCCTCAGCAATTCCAATCCCCGCTCTCACAGCCGCAAACAATCTCCCGCGGAGGGCTCATAAACTCCCCGCAGTCATCACAGGGCCTCCTGCCCAAGGAAATCATCAAACAACAACGACCGGTGGACAGACACGACAGCCTCTACGAGAAGGACACCCCGACACCGAACAACTCGCCGGGCGGGCCCTTGACGGCGCCGGCGGCTCACAGCGACGACAACTTGTCGGTGCACTCCGAGCAGAAGTAGCATGTATAGTAGCGAATATGTAATATAGGACAACAGCAGTAGCTCATGCGTTTCTATTCAAGCCACTCCTCCGGTGGCTCTCTCCGTAAGACAGCCCCACGCAGTGGTCTCCCCGTGCCCCCGGCAGGGCTAGCAGCACACACTGGACAGTGCCTCCGGCGGCGCTCCCGCGGCGAGGTGGCTCCCTCCGGGAGGACAGCTCCACGCAGTGGTCTCCACGAAGTGGCCCGCGGAGCGCACCGCGTGCCCCCGGCAGGGCTAGCCGCACACACTGGCCGGTGCCTCCGGCGGCGCTCCCGCGGGGCGACTCCATCGAGGTGGCTCCCTCCGGGAGGACAGCCCCACGCAGTGATACAAGGCGAGCCAAGGGCGGTAAGGAGCTCGGCAGTGTCATTTATGGCGTTATATTGCGTTATATAGTGTATGTAGCGGCTCGGCTCGCGAGCTAGTCGAACGGGGTCAAGTACGCCTCTGCGATGACTCTTGCCCGCGCGTTCAAGAACAACTTCATTTCGCTGATCTCCTTGTCCACGTCCTCCATGAACTCGATGATGAAGTCCACCAACTTGTCCTTCAACATCTGCTCCGTGTGGAAGTTTGTGATCAAGAACGAAATGTCGTAGCCCTTAATTGGCACCCGCCGCAAAATGAAAAAGTTCTCCGCCCGCAGGGTCAAGAACCGGGTGAACTTGTGCACCAAGATCTGCTCAATCTCGTCCGCCTGCTTGATTTTGATCGACACCCTCACCGAGTTGACCGACGGCTCGATGAGAATCTTCTCGTTTTCGTTTCTAGCTATTATCATCGGGTTGAGAATCAACTCGGGCGTGTGCGTGTTGTCCACCTCGATCTCCGGCCGGTTGTGTCTCTCCACTATCTGCGAGGAAAAGTCCTCCAAGCATATGGCGGCGGTGAGTGAGCTCCGGACGGCTGTGAGGTACGGCTTGAGCGATTGCGACTGGCGGTTAGTATGTCCTCTGTGTTGCCGTCAGAACTGACGGTGTTCTTGTGGGCCACTCCCTTCTGGAGAGCTCCCTTCTGGGGAACTCCACCGACCCGAAAGTGGGTGCCTGGCGTAGCGGCTCTCCATGCCTCAGTGGCGCTCTCCATGCCTCCAGTGGCGATCTCCTCCGACGGCGCTCCCACAAGAAAGCTTCAGTGAGGTACTCCCTTCACATCCGCGCAGTTCACTGGGCCGTCTACTGCGACTCCTACACAATTAGCTAAGGCGAGTGGAGGGCCAGTGAAGGCCCAGTGGTTTCGCGCTAAGCGTCGTCTTTGGTGCTCCAATCGCGCTCCGGGCAATTAAACTGGCTGAGACTAGGCATCCGGCACCATTTGCACCCCCTTTACCCTATACATACCATTTTGTGTGGTGAATAGCTCAGCAGTCTGGTGAGTGCCTGCTGTGCCCTCCCCTTTTCGCTCGTGGGTGGTCGCACGCGCACCTGCAGGAGAGGCGCCTGCATACAATTTGGCTGCAAAACTGCGTTGATTATTATTATTACAGGCTATGTACACTGCTAGTAGTTGAGCACTGCTAGTTTCTTTTTCGGTCTCGTATCCTCTTCTTCGTGCACCCGTTTTCGGGTGTGTTCTGCTGTGGCGGTGTGTTGTGTCTGCAGGTTTTTTTGTGCTCGTTGTTCTTGTACGAGTGCTGGCACTGCCAGAACGCACAGTTTGACGGCCGCAGCGTACTCGGCGTCCACCTTGTTGCGAGCAACGTTCGCGGATACGAGCTTGTGGAGAGATTTGAAGGGGCTTGAGCTGTTTGCGTGGGCGAGAAAGGTGTCGAGGTTTGCAAGTTGATGTGGCGGGATGAAGATCTCGGACGTCGCGCTAGTGATGCCGGCGGCGCCGGCGGCAGTGTCACTGGTGGTGATGTCGGTGACGTCGGTGGCCTCGACTTGGCCTGTTGGCTCCACCACAGTGATCTTCCCCAGAACAAGTGGAACCTCGGCGTCACCGCTAGGCGCCTTCACACTCACCACCAAGTCTTCTGCTACTATCCACGCGGCGCACGCACGCACAGCACTCTGTTTACTCGCGTCATAGGCCTCTTTTTGAAGGTGCAAGTCTCTTTGCAAGCTTTGGAAAATTTCGTCCCATTCACGCTCCTCCAACGCTGTCACTACCGCGTTGCCGCTGAGAGTGGCCCTTACAAGTTCGGCAAACTGCGCAACGGTAGAATCTTCAAGCACTGCCACAAGATCCACGTTGTCAACACGCCTCAACTCGCTTTCTATCACATCCTTTTTGAGTTTCATCGTCTGGTATTTTTCATCCACCACATCCCAGAAAAGCTCTAACGCAGACGAGCCATTGCGCCCACATATCTCGATGAAGGCATCCTCGTCTTCGATATGAGGAACAAAATCCTTAAAGAGAGTATTGGAGTTCACTAGAGGAAGTTTATCAGCAAGTAGTTGCTTGAACTGCTGACGAGCCTTTCTGTCAGCACGATAGTTGACCAGTTCAAGCTCGCGGATTTGTTTCTCGAGCCGTTGCAAGAGATTAGGATAAATCTTCTCGCGGTAGAGCGTGAGGATGTCAAGAGGATGGAGCACATCAAAGTGCCGGTTCGCTTTGAATCGGGAGTCAGAAAGAAGTCGCGTGTAGAGTGCCTCCCATCCAGAGGTGTTTGAAGTGACCGCAGTGTCGTTGTCCCGAACACTGCCGTTGCCACTGGAAACGGCACTTTTTGCAGCTCCGTTTATGCCGTTGGCACCAGCAGCACTGCCACCCGCGCCAACGCCCGCGCCAACGCCAGCACCAGCTCCTGCGCCAGCGCCAGCTGTCGCCTCCACTATGGCCGGATTTATCTCCACCAAGTACGCCTCCAACTCTCTCAAAGCCTGGCTCTTTCTCTCCTCTTGTTGCTTTTCATGCTCCCTTACCAACACATCCAAAAACTTCTTGTATGTCTCCTCAATCTCTTGGTCAGATAAAATGGCGTGTCTGTAGACCGGGTTGTCCTCCTCAATGAGTCGTTTCCTCACACTCAGCCAGCGCGTGTTATGTTTGATATACCCCTGTTTCTGGTATCCAGCAAGCACCTGCAGAAAGTTGTGCTCAAACTTTTCCAACACGGACGATTTGTTGGTGAGCTCGTCCTTTATGCGTTCCATGAGGTACTCGTCGTAGAGCCGTTTACGCTCGAGAGCGTCCGGGATAGCCCAGTACACTGGCGATGTGACGTGTGTAGCAATGACCTTTTGGAATGACCACGTGGAGTCCACGTTAGAAGCAGAAAGGAGCTCTTTGAATGCAGCCTGTGCTTCCTGGGCAGTCGGGTACGAGGGAGGAGCAATAGGCGACTCTACAGGTTTGCCTCTTAGCATCACATCCACGCTACTCACGTGGGTTGCTTCTACGTTCTTCTGGGAGTTTGACTCATTACTACCGACAGAAGCTTCCGTTGACTCTACAGGAGGCGTACGCAGTTGCCCAGCGTTCGTCTCAGCATTGCTCACTTCCACATGGTCTTCCCTGCCTTCTCCGTCTTCGGCTTCCACTTCGACCGCAGCTCCACCACCAGCGTCAACAATAACAGCCAGAGTTGTGGCCATGACAGTTCTCAATTCCTCGGGCATCTCCCACGTCGTCTCCTCAGTCACTTCGTTGTAGTAGTACTCCCGTCCATCGTCGTGCTGGTACGCCTTCCAACCACCGGCCTCAAGGTCCGGATTGGTCCAGCTAGTCTCCTGGGTCTCACTGTTGTAGTAGTAGGTGCGACCTTCATCGTCTTCTACAGCCTCCCACGTCATTTTGTGGCAGAGATTTCAGAGTGCTTCTTTGGCGGCTGCTGCTGGTACAGTTTTTTAAGATGCATGTGTGTGGTATGGATGCAGGAATGTGTACCAACGATTTTTTTTAAGCGGTTGCATTTTTTTGCAGCCATTTGTAACCCCATACGAATTACAAACAGAAAAGAGTTGCTGACAACTTGTCGACTTGTTGAGATATACAAGTCCCCCTATACCTGAAACATGTACTCAATATCGCAGTTGGAATTGCTTCAGCACCCCGCAGTTGTTTCCCTGGACGCTATTGACACCTTGTGGGAAGTGCTCATAAACAGACTGAAAAGACAATCGAGAGCTAGTTCGCCCAGGAAGAGTTATAGTCGGCATAGCCACAACACCGAAAATGACAGGGATGACAAACTGTTCAATCACCACCATAAAACGACCCCAAAGAAGCCTGTGGAGATAAAATGGAGCCCTACACACAACCAGCACGTCCAGTGGGATGGTGCACACAAGGAGTTCGCTAACTACCAAACCGGCCACCCATACCAACGTATTCCGCTAGTTCCCCTCTACGGATTGCTCACAGTACCTCCAGGTTCCACCGTGCACTGTATACGACCAGGACTGCAGATACCTGCCGGAGCGGTAGCGCTCCCAGTGGTTTACTCGGATGAGCTAGGACAACTAGGCGGCGCACACCATCACCACCAGTACAATTTCGATAGTTTCGAACGACACACACACATTCCACAACAAAAACACATGGGGATTCTGCCACAGGTGCCAATGGGAAGACTGTATGGACTGTATGGGTATGGGCCGTGTGCAGCCTTTTCCCCACAATATGGGAGCGAGTGTGGGTGGAGGTCGCAGCCCTTTTCGCAGCCTTTTTTTGACCAATCTCAAACATGGACCTATCTGCCACCAGCTAAAGAGGGAAACAATGTAGAGAAACAGATTAACCAAGAGACAAATGACGAGCAAACTACTGAGGAATCGTCTGAGAGTAACATTGTGATCCAGCTTCCGCCGGCCTTCTGAGGGACACAAGGCATCGTGTGCCTGCATATGAGAAAACCCATATAACAGCGATGCAACCCCACAAACGAAGAGAAGGGAAGAACCCATCGGCAATGACGAGCCTCAGCAAGCCTGAATGGCCGAGGATCATTACTTTCAAAAGGGTTTTCTTTCTTCCAGACATTTGTGTATTATAGGAGACGGACGACGAGGGTATAGTTTCTGTTAGTTTGCTCACGGATTATTTTATCCCTGTATTATTGACTTTCT